>JAGDQP010001879.1:0-113549 GCA_022664845.1 Lepisma saccharinum
GGGGGTGTAAAGTCAAAATTGAGAGGGTGTAGGCCTAATTGGAGTTTTGCACGATTTCTATCGATTTTTGACAACAAAAAGTTTAAAGTTGGGCGTGTTGTCGAGAATTTGATGGGTGATACCCCTCAAATGGGGGTTCTGGCCGGATCACTGACTTCCATAGTTTAAAATTCATTTTGTCTTTTCAAATTTTCGATGTTCCAACACATAACGGTGGATAATACGAGATGGTTTGTCATTTTGCGCCACAAACAGCATTGCAGCGATTCCAGCTTAGACGGAAATAGGTAGATGGCAGCAATACATTCGTTCCGAAAAGAGTAATTATTTTTTATCATCTGATGACTGCAATTATTAAAAAATTCAGAACAGCTGCAGTTTACGTTTAAAATGGGTAATTGTAATGAATAACCCCAGTCTATTGGGCATAATGTTATGCAAAAACCTAGACAAAATTGTTGAACTCATGAAAATTTGCACAGAGGTTCCATTAGCCACAACAACATATTAAAAATGCCCCGCCTCTCCTGTATGGCGGCCAATCCAATATTGACCCGCTGGTGTACAGTCCATATAAAGTAACTTTCTTGACTAAAGTATTTCTTTCTTCAACTTCAGTACACCACAATACAACTTTATGAATCACAAATATGAAAATCGCTTTAGAACTTATATAACAGCACTTTCAGTTTCTATTTTCATAAATACGTTAAAACCTATAAAACAGTAGTTTTAGTTTATATTTTCGTAATTTTATAACAACTTTTCACAATGAAATTTATGCGACATCTCGTATGAATCCAGTAAAGTCAAGTGAAAAAGAATTGGAAAACAAAGGCCCTAAAATATACGAATCGTTTTAAGAAAGAATGAATCAATTAGTGATATATTAACTAAGCGAATAGAAGAATTTCTTAGATTGTGTGCACGTAGTAACTTAAACACTCCAGATGGAGTTACTTGATACACAATGCGCACAAATCAAACTCAACTAAGTATAGGAATAAATTAATACAATAAATAAATTAGTCAGCAAATAAATGTCATATGGAATGAATACGAGTATATAGATATTATATTATATATTTCAAGTAATGACTGTATCGACTGTTGATGGATCACGTACACGCCAATTACCGTCATTGACACGAGTGAATCTGTTAAATCAATAAATACATGAATGTTTTCTAGTTATACTAATCACTCAGGGTTTTGTTTTTCGGACACTGATTAAGTGATTTACGTCGACTTTACTGGTTTGTTTCCTTCTTTATTAATGACATGATATTCTTTGCGATTTCCTATTTTTTTATCTTTCTGTGTCCTAGTGTAAAACGTCTTGTGTTGATAAAAATCACCTCCTACCAAGCTATTTCTGTTCTTTAATGTAGAAACTTACTTAATAGCATATTGAAGAGTCGTAGTAACCTAATTGGTGACTCTTTACTGAGGTACTCCTCGGAGGGGCGCTACTAATTTTGGATTTCTTTTCCAGTTTTAGATACAACTCAAACCTCTTGCTAAAATCTCTTGTCGCACGAGACCCCTTTAAATGGGACAATGGTAATGAACTAATAAATAATTTACCACACCTATTATATTTTGATATATTACACATTGAGAATATATATGTTCTATATTATATATTCTGCAAACAAATACCACTTTTAAAAAACAGAAATGCAGAACCACAAGGAAAAATGTATGTTGGAGTGAGTCGCAGACACCTCTTCCCCCACCGCTAATCAACACCTGGAATGTTTACAAATGCTTACAGATTTATATTTTGTTCACTTTAAACGACCCAGCGACAACCATATAGTTTAAGCATTGTTAACTGATAGAAAATTAACACAAGAGTAAGAAATAATTCATTAGTGTGAAGGTTCCTAAACCTTTACACGTCTGGCCTTTACAGACTCTTTAAGACTTACCGCATACCTCAAACTTTCTTATATCCGAAGGAGAAGGAATGACTTACACCACCCACCAAACTGAAAATCCTGGCGGAAACTCTGTTATCTACGATTAGTGAAAGGACACATGTCTGTGTCGTGGAAGCTTTTCCTCCTTCCAAGAACTTCTATATACGTTGAAGATATCGAAATCAAATACATGAGAGACTCCAAATTACTTGAATGGTAGAATAGAGAAGCACCACATCAAATCAGTAAAATCTTATCCCCAATCGAAGTACTCGAATTCATTATTGCTGTGTTCATGGATGAATGAAACTTCGACCTAGTAGAACTAGTATCATATTTACTTAGGTTGTCTCTTTGTTCAGTACAGCAAAATAGTAACATACTATTTTCCTTCAGTGAGAAAGCATGTTTACTGCCTTTACAGTATACAACCTTGCACTTTTATCGTCTATTGATATGTACTACAGTAGCCCATTTAGACAATGGCCAAGTTAGGATAGTATAGGCAGGACCGGATTTATGCGACTAGGCGCCCAAGGTGCATGACTATCAGCGTCCCCATCCTTCCCCCGTTACACCTCCTTTCCTTTCTCCTTCCAACCTAGACGTATAAAGTCAGTTATGAACGAGGGGATTGCCCAGGTAAAAGGTGATAGTATTTAGCACTCCCTCTACATGGACCTTTTTTGCCGAAAATGTTTTTTGTCTCGCCCTTTGAATAGTGATTTCTAATTTTTCCTTGGAAAGTGCGCCCCTGTGGTCAATCCGGCCCGGAGTATAAGTTAGAAGTAGCTGCTTATGTAAGAATTCCTATCACATGGATCTTCACCCTTACACAAAATAAAAACTTTTTTATTTCCAATGTTATATATTGATGCACCATTATTTATCCTTTCCTTAATTACTGCTTGGAAAGCAGGAAATTTAATGCAAATGTTTACACCGCAAATATATTAAAATTCTTACCATCGCAGTGACGAGTTGCCATACTCTCTCGACGCCGATTTCTGAAAGACAGAGACACTTTGATTTCCAAGTTAAATGAATGAGAATGTATTCAGAAGTTAATACTTCAAAGTGGAAAATAATAGAGGTTACAGTAAACAAAGGAAACTAAATTAGATTCCAAAATTTTATACTTGAATGTATAAATTAACGAAATTACTTTATTACAAGATGTTGTCTTGCTTTTACCATTTCTTAACAACAGTGTTTTACAAATGTATCAGGTTCATTGCTTTGTAATCTCTCCTTTTGACAGTAAATAACTGATATAATATTGTCCAATTACATTAATATTTACACTATTGCTTTGATTCTTTTCTTCTATGGCTACATGCGCACTCTGTCGTTATTCTTACAAGTTAATCTGTAATGTTTATAAGTTAAAAGAAGGAACGAAAACCGTCGCTGCAGTACAAATAAACAAACAATCGCACTAAATTTTGGAATTAGACACGAACACCTTACGTTCATGAAATGAGGAAAAACGTTAAAATATTTAGCAGGCTTTATTGTAATTTCATTGTAAGATTTAAAGAGCAAATAATGAAATATTTGTTTAGATCATAAGCTAGTCTTAGATTGAAGCCTAAGATAAGAAGAAACCATGAAAACAAATATCTTATTTTTGTTAAAAAATATAGCGAAATTTATAATTAGGCTACTCACGTAATTTGGAGTAACGATAGGAGTTAAAACCACTCGTTGATATGAATGTAAATTCTTGAGTATCGTCTTTACCATTACTTTAAAAAAAGAGACAAAATTGTATTTCTGTGACACTGACTTGTATACGTTTATCAGCTTGAATATAAGGTATGTGTGTTCCTGTGAAAAAAAAAGAAACGAGATTAGAATATGAGAGAGAAAAGGGGGAAAAGATGTAAAGAGAACTAGCAGAGAAACCATTAAAATAATAAATGTTATCTCCTGGGAAATATACACCTGCACTGAAAATGGAGATAGACCCTTTAAGGTATGTATTTATTTTTTATTTAAAAAAAAAACAATGAAATAACCTCTGTTAATTGCGGAAATATTACATATAAATGTACTGTGTACGTTTACTATCCTGAGTAGAAATAGGCTGATATTTCAAGAAAAGGAATAATGCAAACTAGGAAGTAGGACATTTTAATTGTATGGTCTATTTCCTTGTTGATAATTTTCACGAACTAAGAAGTACAATAATATGATGTGATACGTCTACACGTTTTTATGGTTTAATGTAGAATTATGATTAAGTCTCCCCTTTTTGTAAATTTTTGTATACAAAATTGTATGCCAGTCCCATTACTTCTACATAAACTCTTGTCTTTCTTCACTTTAACTACATTATTACAATAACTAGAACACTTTTGTTTTGATTACAAATCACATAATTTCCACAGTAAACACTTTTCTTTTGTGTGCAAATTACATTACATTACTCATCATTTGCAGCTGTATTACTGTTATAATAAACCAACATTTGTTTTTACGTTATCCGCCATTATTTCTAAAATAAACACTTTTGCTTCGTTTGCAAATCGTATCATTTCTGCAATAAACGTACTTTTGTTTTGAATGCAAATTATTCCATATCTCCAAAAATACACATGAGTTTGTTTCAACAGTAAGCACAAGCTTTTTATGGATACAAACTACACCAACTTTTCTTTTGTGTGTAAGTTACATTATATCTACAGTCAAAATACTACTTTCTTGTATTTAAATGGCGTTATTTGTAGACCAAACACAGTTTCATACACAAATAACGTTGTATCTACTCGAAATTTACATCTTTTTGGATGTAAATCACATTTTTTAAACAGCACTTTCCTTATATTCAAATTCAATTATAAATGCAATGAACACAGCGGTTTTTATGTATATAAATAGCATTTTCTATGCAATAAACATGTGTTCTATTGTGCAGAAGGTAATGTTATTTCCTACAACAGCCTATGAGTGTCTACCTTTGATAGATATAAGGGGTCTACACACATATAATTATGTTATTTCTACAATAAACAACCCGTTTTGTATCCAAATTACTATTTTTATAACAAACACACGATTTTACGTATATAGATCACTTTAGTTGTGTTAATAAACACATTTTTGTGTAATGGGATTGGATTAAGTCATAGTGTTGCACTGCTAACACAATTAATTTTACTTTATCGTGTTGTATGCAGATCACATTATCTGTACGATAGGCACATTTCTGTCTGCAGATTTAATTATTTCTACAATGTTGCTTCTAAAGTACTGTTTCATTAAGCCATTTATCTGGAATATAATCAGGTATGACTTTTCTTGTGTTTTCGGAGTTAGTTTTACTATTTTTTCATTGAAAACCATTTCGATAGGGTAAAACTTTAGCAAACTTGATTTTTATATGGACCAGTCTAGTAACTTTGGACATCGGCCAGTCACGATTCACCCCTTAGCTACTAAAATCCACATCCATGCCCCTGCCGGGACTCAAACCCGTGACCTTCGAGCCGTTTGAATACTACCGCAGACGGCACGACCACCCGGCCGACCATTTCGAGAGGGTTTCTTTATGCTTACTTCACCCTATATATTACATTTATAACAATTTTCATTCATGTATTAAGTGAACAGCTTCACACAGATGAGAAACCACTTTACGTTCGTAGTAACTGTGAAGGACAATACAAAGAGACTTATATGAAGGATATAGCATTCTTTGTAGAGACTGATACATGAAGGATACGGAATTTCGTTGCGGAGAATATGTAATTCGTTGCAAAGACTGGTACGTAACGGATAGGGAATTTCTTTGCAGAGATTGGTACGTGAAAGATACGGAATTCGTTGCAAAACTAGTATATGAAGGATACAAAATTAATTTAAAAAAAAGTTTAACAACCATTTTAAGAACAAGTTAAAGCCTTGACATTCGTTATACGTTATCCGTAGAAGGAGAAAAAAGAAGAGCAAATAAGCGAAGTGTTGCTATTTACTCAAGATACGACCTCAGCATTAGTCTGATGTGACAGCAAAAACACAGAGGCAGTCCTTAGGTAGAACAGACAAACGATCCGCGATTTTCAAACCATATTTTTGCTGAGCTAATGTCTTCGTATGATAACTATGTTTTGTACCTAGTTATGTCACTTAAACACCACTGAAATTGAGACCCTGTGTGGAGAAACTTTTCTGTAAATAATTAGCAGATAATACTCTTATGAAATATCATTTTTTTTCTGTATATCATGATTGTACTAAAGTACACTAGTGAGAAAGGGAATTTGTATAATTATTATTTACAAGTAATTAGTGTTCCCAAATGCCTTACCTGAAACAAGCTCACAGAAAAGTCATATTTCTCTTTGTTTTAGTGACTTTGCTTGCTTTAAATATTAAATTCAGAGGAAAAGAAATTGAAAACAGAAATTCACAGATAATTTCCCAAACTTGTTTGTGCCATAATGCTTATCTTAAAAAAGCGAAATATATGATACAAATTAAATAATAATAAACTGATTGTCAGTGACCTGTTTATAATGTATACTATGATCATTACTGTAATTTGAAGTTTTTGTATTGTATTAAATTCCTTCTTGGATGAATGAAAGCTTAAATGAAAACTTAAATTTCGTTTGGTGATCATAAATGTAAGGATGTATGAATATTTTGAGCAAACCTTTTTCTGTTCATGAACCAAAATGTAAGTCGTATCTTTCAATATTACTCTATAATTGAATGATTAGAATGTCAATAAACTTATAATATCTAGTAAAAGGTTTTTAGTGCCGAAAAAGAGCATGTTTTCCATTCCGGTTCAAGAATCTTGCAAACAATCAAACAAAAAGAAAATACATTTTCCAATTACTTTTTGTTATATGTTACATGTTATTTGATATTTTATTAAATAGTCTTTTGTAATAAAATTCTTGCAACGTGTTTTGCACGTACAAACCAATGACCCTGTCCTATTACATCTCTCTGTACGCGCTCGTGCAACAAGTTTTAGTATGGGATCTGAAGTCGACCTTTATAGAATTGTAAAATATGTCACACTTGGACAGTTTAATAATTAAAAAACCTTCCTAGTGATGACGTTTATGGCATCGAATAAATATCATCATGGTAATACAAGTAAAATAAAATGTAGGCTGGCTACTTTGTGTGCGTTCTCTCTTATAATCAGAAATATCAATGATTAAATACTCTTAACTGATTATAGCATGATATGGACTTTCAAACGATTTTGCATTACAACATTCATTCACACACACACAGGCACACGTATATGTCAATACTGAATTGTACCCTCCCTCACTACCCCTAAATGCCTAGTGTCTGGTCCCTAGAGCTCCACTCCGCCCTGAACTCCCCCTACATATTTTTTGTGAATTTTAAAAAATAAAGAGAAGGAAAGAATTTAATTAGTGAGTTGGCACGTGAGGGCAAATGGAGGCATCGAAATTCCACTGCAGCAGCGCATCCATGCAAAGCATTACAAAATGACGCCTTTAGTAATGTTCGTCACGTGTGTCTGCATATTCTCAAACTCATTATTATATATAAATTTATACCTACCCCTTGCCCTGTTTTACCCTCTCTATCCCCCGTCCCTGTCGTCAACAACCGAACAACAACCCACTATAATCCACATCATATATTATATATGCTGAAATCGTGATTGCGAAGTTCAATAATATATGGAGTAGAATATAGCTGAAGTAGGAACATCAGTTTGATTAAAGGCTAATAATAGGAGGGTATGGAGAGAGATATACAAAAAATACTGTTATATAAAAAAAACAAGAGCAACATGTTACAGAAAGGCCACACTATCTCGAAGAAGCTGAATAAAGAAGCCTAAGAAACGGACTAAAAAGTAGAATACACATCCCAGCACAGACATGCGCTTTATTAATATTGCGTTCATGATAATAAGGTATTTAAATTCAACAGCGTAACTGTTTTCACAGAAAATGTAACTTTTTATATTAGTTTATTTGGGTTTTACCTTTGTATAACTGTGTTGATGATGTCCTTACGGAGTGATGCTCTGTATTCTCTGTCCCACCCCACCCCCTTGCTGTATTCATTACATATATTCCAAAATGAATACGGCGAGTGGTTACACGAAACGTTATATCGTCGCGTTCAAGGCAGAAGGATGAAAATGTATTCTTTAGAAAGTTTCCGCCAGTGCACAAATAGGTAGCTGTTTAAAGATACGTGGAACGTAACATCTGCCCTTTATGAACAACTATGAAAAATAATACGAGGGTTAAGTCATAAGTCATGGCACCTATTTTTTTTCTTTCGAGTGTGGGATAACAGGACAGATCGAAAATACACTTTGGAAACCTTATGGCATGTACTGCCGAGTGATCCTACCAGATAATGTATATGACTAGAGCTGCATGTCTGAGCACGCCCCGAAGTTCAGCAGGAGATGGACAGTGGTCCGGAATGGAGGTCACAAATAGTGAACAACGTGTGTATGTGGAAGTAACATTTCTCCGCGGCAGGAATGCACTGGAATGTCACACAGAGTTATGGGAAGCACTAGGTGCGCGTGCTCTACCCTATCGAATAGTGGCGAGGTGGATAGCGACTTTCAAACGGCACAGTGGGCGTCCTGTTCGCCGCGAAGTCGCTATCCAACTCGCCACTGTTCGATGGGGTAGGGCACGCGCACCTAGTGCTTTCCGTAACTTCGTGACCATTCCGGACCACTGTCGCTCTGACGCTCGCCTACTGAACTTCGGGGCATGCTCAGACATTTAGCTATACTGACGTACACCATCTGGTGGGGCCACTCGACAGTACATGCCATCCATACATAAGGTTTCTAACGTTTATCTTCGATCTGTCCTGTTATCCCCCACTCGAAAGAAAAAAAAATAGTTGCATGATTTAACCCTCGTATTAGTAGAATTCAGATAACAACACAGGTACAAAGAACCGAGTGGCCATAGCTCAGTGGTAGAGCGTTGGATTAGTATTCGGGAGGTCCTGAGATCGATCCCAGCGGCCGACCATCTTGAATGAGGCTTTTTCAGAGGGGTTCCTCAGTCGCAGCAGGCAAATGCAATAATGGTACCTACAAAATAGGCCCTGACCGTCTACCTTCCGACATTCTGTCTCCCATCCTATCCCAACCTGAGGTTAAGATGTCAAAAGTCCTTAAAATAAATTAAATTCAGTTCAAACAGGTACAAAGGACTGCAAATATCGAAAGACTTATTTCGCTTCGATAAACTTCTCACGTAAGATTTGGTAAATGTAACTTACGCCCTTCTAGCTTAAACTCGACGATATTGTATATTAACTGATGTACCCGTCCGTTTTGTGCGGGGTGCATAAAATATGTTGGCAACACTAACAAGTGTGAACGTTTTTAAAATTATTTATAGCACTGGCAACTGCAGCCCCTGTGGCGCACTGAGTACATATGTAACATTGTACCTAACGCCCCATTGAAGTACCTAATACTTCAATACCTCTATTAGCTGACCCATTATCTAAATACTAACTATGCTACGGATACGTTCAATCATATGGAAGTAATTAGGAAAAAAATATTTTTCTAAATCCCATGGTAACACTGACAACTGGGGCGTTTGCGGCGCACGGAGTTCCTCTGAAACCTATCCAGTACCTAAATGCGAAACTTAGCATCAAAAATTCAAATGGTATGGTAACATTTTGAACAAATTACTTTCTAATTAGTTGGCAACACTGACAAGTGTGTCACATGCAATACCTCTATAAACTTCCTGTAGCTATCTACCAACTATAATTGAAATAACACGAACGGTGTGGGAATCATTGGGAATTTATATTTAAAAAATGGTTGGCAACACTGAAAATAGAGATTTTTGTAGACGGGGACTACAGACCACTTAATATTATGTTGATTTCTTCTATTATGTTGATTATTAATTATCCCAAGTTTGGAGCTTATATGTCCAACAGTTTTTAAGCAATTAAAAAAACATGTTTGAAAATATGACAACACTGGCAACTGGGGCACATTACATGAACCGCAATACATCCATGCCCTGGCTTGGTACCTAGGAGACATTTATGAAAAATTTGGCCTAAATCAATGCGGATATATTTTACAAATATATTGGAATTAATTAGTTGGCAACGCTGACACTTACGGTCACTTAAATTAGGAACAAGCATGCGAAATTTGGTTGAAATCAATGCACGTATGTAGATTTATATAGCGTTCAAACAAACACTTACAATTTTATAAAGAAAAAATATACAGTATTGTAAAATATAACTACAACGCTAGGGCTAAAGGCAGAACAGTAATAAAATTGAATACTAAATAAATAAAAAAAAGAATAACGCATAGAATAATACCTAGTATCAGTACCAATTTTCATTGTAATCGGATTTGGACAAATCAAAAAAAAGTCTACTTCCTAGAAATGACGTATAAAAATGTAATAAATCGAAAACTAAAATGTTTCCAGTAGACCATATTGGAAACGTGATGTTCCCAGTATGACCCAATATAGAAAATAAGAGCGTATAGCAAAAGTGATGTGTAATCTTTCTGTGTTACTCATATATGCGACATGCTGAAATATATACATTACAAGCATATATAATTTATATGACATTGCAAAACCAAGAATATTGTATTAATACAAAATGCCAAAATTTTTGCAAAACAAGTGAATATACAAGAAGAAAAAATATGATTAAACAAGAAGTGTAACACAAAGGAAGAAGTTTAAAAAAATCACGTCTCACATGAGGGACAAAGAAATGGTCCGTGATCTTTAGCGGTGATTCCAACACACTCTTCATGAACGTATTAGCGTTACGACAAGCAAAGATGCATGTCTGCAACCCTGTCTACCTGACAAAGGTAACAAAACAAAGTTTCACAAGACTTGGAGCAACTCAGTGTTGGTTCTTCAGGACTACTAAAAGCAGCAGCTAAAATTATGGTCGTTTTAAACATGATGACACTTTCTTTGTTTTGGTTTTAATCTTCTTATTTTTTGAATTGGAATTGATAGCTTCATTATTACCAGGCATTATCTTTGTTTTAATTACTAAACATTCTGATGATGAGTGTTCAGTACAAACATTTTAAATACCCAATTATTTCATTTTAAACAGTTATGGCTGAATTTTGCCCAATATGGCGATGGGTCATATTGCGCCCTATTTACCTCTATTTTTTTTCTGCTAGATACACAATGCAATACATTGCGCCACACACATTTTATGTTCACGTATGCTCACATAGCTACATTATCCATGCATTGTACTGATTAGGTTTTCAACAATAGATAATGTAGCGAAACATTATTTACTTTGCTAAAATAACTAAATATTTTTTTGGTCAATATGCCACTTCAACAGGAGCTGCTGCCGCTCACGTCACTCGCAAACAAGTTAATCGCTCAAAAATGCTTTTTCTTGTCATGAGGATATAATTTACGGTGACATCTAGTAGCACCAACGGAAAGCTGCAAAGATCTGGGGATGAGCCATATTGGGAACCCGGGTCATAATCGGTACACTTACCTTAGTCAAATATCATTGCTGCAACATGGTGTAATGATTGTTCAGTACTGGTGCTTAAAAAGTAACCCTCAGAAATGCAGCACACTCACGGTTTCTTTAAAGAGAACTCAGGATACACCTATTAAGAAAGCTTAGAGTCTAAGTTCACCTTCTCCCATTAAACAATCTATTCGTCTGTTTGACCTTCTGTACCGACTCATGGGAATACACAAGCCATCCTCTCTAGTCACCTTGTACAAAACACTAAATTAGAGTATTGTTCCTCGATCTGGTCGATTGCCACTCAAATATATTAGTCCAGTCAAGATAAGGTTGAAATAGGAACAAATTAGCAAAGTTTCTGTACGGTTCAAAGTATCTGCATTAAATTTGGCCTGACTATTTTTCGACACCTTATAAACGTAACTTTGAGGTTCAACCACACCCAACCAACCCAGTTTGCCATGCTGCTATCTTAATATAAAAATTAACAGTTGTCAATGGTTCCTTTACCATTCAACTAAATTGCTCTAAATTTGACATGAATATTCTCCGGCACCCTAGAAAGACGACTGTGGTATTCAACACCCCTAATCAACTAGCTGTCAGTGTTGCTACCTTTCTATAAAATTGATTTTTTGAAAGACTCCTATATTTATTCAATGTATCCGCACCAAATTTTGCACGAATATTCTTCGAGAACCTTCACAACCGATTATAGGATTTCTCATCTTCAAGCACCGTTAAGCTCTCCCTCTTACACACTACTCAAAATATTGTCAGTATGAATGTATTAGTTTGGTGCATAAATTCTGTCGGCCAATAAAGGAGGCGTACTTTCCCTTGTGAACTAGTTGTTGTTGTTGTTATTCTATGTGCACAGTGACTTCATAACATATTATTTTTTTAATCCGTGCCAGGTTGAATCATCGAAATTAATGCATTTTTTTCTCAGGTGATTGAACTAGGAATGTCAAGTTCAGTAGGACGAACATTTCCGGAACATTGTTATTTAATTTTTATAAAGATGTGCCAGCTTCCAAGGCCACGAAAACCTTTATGCATTGTATTATGACAACGCCATTTGAATTTTAATTCTATTTATGACCTTCTGGCACGCTCAGGTCAAACAACGCCATGAATGAAAGGACGGTGCAAAGGTGATATGCACGTTTCAATAAGGGACAGTTTGACAGAACGGGGTTCAACGGTATGTACGGAATTGGGACTTTCATTAGGATCGTTTGAAAGCATTAATTCATTCAGATTCACACCAAACGACACGGGAATTAATCACAGATGGACTGTTATTATAGTCACCAGACACCTGCACTCCATGAGGAAGGTGCATAAGCTTGGTGTGTGGGTTTCCCACATTCTCAGCGGCAACGTGTAGCCGTCTATGTCTCCTTTCTCGCTCGTCATCGCTCTGCTCAAAATCACCATCAACCCTTTTTGTCCAGAATTGCCACGCGTGCAGAAAATATTTCCTGTACATGAACGTCACACACAGGAAACAATGGCTCAGGCCAAACAGAAGGGAACACTTCGTGTGAAAAGTGAACTGCAACCACACAAGACATTGTTGTCCATTAGGTGGGACCAAAAAGGAATAATTCACTTTAGGCTTCTCCCCAGGAATGTGACAGTAAAACCGGCGCTGTATTGCGAATAACTGTGTCGATTTCAGTCAGTTATATATGGGAGAAATGACCTGCAATACGTCATCCTGTGGTTTTCTAGACAGACAACGTCATACCTCACAGTACAACCATGATGAAAACAGTCCATGTTATTTACATTTTTTCAGTATCATATCATTTGGGACTTAATAAGTATAAAGGACGCGATTTTGTTTTCAAAATTACGAGAAAAGCAATGATCGGATTTTGGGGGACTTTTAGTATGTTGTGTCCGTCACATTTCCTTACTCCCATACAAATTTTCAACTTGTTACAAATGTATCCCCTTTTTCCTGAAAATTTCACCTCGTTTACTGGAATATATCTCTCAGGATTGAACTGTGTATTTAACTTCTTTGTAGCTATTGTACGCTATAGAATACTAACCACTCGCAGAATGAGTAAACACGATCTTTTAAATACCCCAAACCTCTACCCACGGGAAATCCGAAGAAACTGTGCTGATCTCCAATTCTTGTATAAATTAGACCATAGAAAATTTAGATCTGAATCTCTGTTGCCTGAACATTAGCATTCCTACTAAACCTACTTCAAGCAATTACCTATTTTACATAGATCGGTCCAAGTTTTCAATTATCCAACGCTCTTTCTTACAGACCAAGCTCTACAATAATCCTTCGATGAACATTGATCTGTTTGGTATGGAAACTTCATTTAATTCAGTCGTGAGACGCTTTCTATATTCCCACTTACTTATTTCGACACTAATATCTTTTTTTTTTCGTTAATAAATCTTTTGTTTTCTCACATTGCTGATATGTTCCAATGTAAAATAGTCGTATTTGGAATTTTGTTAAATAAATAAATCCGCTTCAGGGTCTCGAATGTGTGTACTGCTCAGATTCTATTTGCTTAAAAATGGACGGGTAAATAATCACAAAAATAAATATCGACTAAATGTTATTTATGAATATGTTCTTATTTCCTAAGTTTTCTTCCTATTCTGTATAGTTTTTTTTAGACAAACTCACCCAGAAATAAACACACAAACAGGCGCCTACACATTCGCTTAACCTTGTTGTTTCTTAAGCTTCGGTAAACTGAAAGCGCTGTGTGTCTTGATGTATCCTTCCAAAGACACACACACACACTATTTGACCAAACCCAAAGGCGAATAGTGCGATGTTGGGATGATTTAAGTTGTGACATGGTTCCTACGTCCAATGAACGCCACAAAATGTCAGTGTACCCAAGATTTGTGACCACTAGACCAACCGATAAATCTGTAGTCAGAAGACAAGGTGAGACAAACACACTCACACACACATCTACACATGCAGACTCATAGACGATGTCTAGAACCAAGAGACTACACAACACACTAGAAGAAGCAAACAGAGCGAGAAGGCGAAAGGGGGAAAAAAGTAAACGAAGATAGAATAAAACGAAGGCAGAAAAAAAATCCCATTTCCGCTGACACAAGCAAGAAAACTAACCTACAAGACCCCCTTCTCCTTTCCTCTTTCGTCTTTCTTGAGACTAGTCTCCCTCCTTACTCAGCAGACCTATCTCCTTCTTCCAATCCTTTCTTCATTCCATGATGGAGGTTTATTAAAGGCCCCAAGAAAAATTGAAAGCTCTTGACCCTAATCAAGTGTGACAACAAATCGAGGGACTCGACGTTGGTCATTGTACCTACCTATCAAGGGATAAGAGACAGGCTGAAAGCGAATTGCTTTGTTTCAAGCAAATAGAACAGCGAATAAGTCAAAGTTGATAAGTCAAATATTACCCCCTTCTTCGTCAATCTTTTCTTTTTCTTTTCATTTCTTTTTTTTTTTGGTAAGTGAAATAAAAATAAATATTTTGACCAAAAAATTAGATAGAAACTGTCTCGTTTATGTGAAGTCTGATACAAATTTTGATTAAATGTGAATTAGGAAAATAATAAAATATTTTGATGTGAATTAATGAAGATTTTCCTTTTACGCTTTCATTAACCATGATTCTCTCGAACCTCGATTTTCCTTCACTTTTGTTATGAGTTTTTTTTTCTCTCTTTTGATTTGGGTACGTTTAAAAAATCGATATTATGTATACCTTAATTATACATAACTGAATACCAGAAGATCATGCGAACGTAAATTTAAAACAATGTTGTGATGCCGGAGTCTCTTTTGACAAAGCAAGTAACCAAACTGTAACCTTATCGCCATAAGTAGCGCAAGGATAACAGGCCGATATTGGGCCAGTACCGGCCTAATAACGTGCATATCGATCATAGGTTGGTCCCATTCTGACTAGGTACTGACGTGGTACAATATTTAGACATTCAAAGTTATTCCGGAGATACGAGAAACGTGTTGTACTTCATCACCAGAAAACATAGACAACAAACCTTGGCAGATCAAAGGGTTTACCGAAATTGAGCAAATTTTAACTTTCTTATCTGTTGACACAGATAAAGCCTTAGTGAACCGGTGAGAAAATTGGAAATTGTGCAAAAAAAAATGTTGTGTAACATTGCCATAATTACCTTAAGCATTTCGCTAATAATAACAGTCACCTAGGACGCAAAGGTCAAAAGAAAATATTGTTGTTGAAACTAGTTCTGAATAAAAAATACAAAGTTATGGATGAGAATAGAGTGTTGAATTATCGCTGTTATATGTTTGTGTACACTGTACAGTTACACACACACAAAACATATTTTTTTTAAAAAAAAAATATGGTTGTCTTATTATACGTAGAACACCGTCCTTTAGCGGAACAATTGGGCAGTAGTATCCTCAAGTATCAGATAATGCTCCTTCCCTTCCAGTTGTCTGTATTGCGAGACCCACCAAAGAACGGACTTACGAAAATTTGGCCCCGGTAATTTCACATAGTTTTTCCCAGATAAGAAAATTGGCCCTGGAAATTCTGGCTAGCTAGTCATTGTACCTAAGTATAGGTACAGTGTATCGATCAATGTATTTTATGTACTTTTTAGGTACAGTACAGGATGTTACCCAAGTGAGATCTGAGTAAAATTTATTAGTGAAATTTCAGTGGTGTTGCTTAGCCCCGGTTCACACATGCGATGCGGCAGCCGTGCGGTGCCCGCACGGTCACCGCAATCAAGCTTATGGGCCATTGAAACAAATGGAGTGGTTCACACATACTGCGGGTGCGGGACGGTGCCGCAGACCTGCCGCATTGCCCATAGCGGTGCGGCGACCGTGCGGGCCCCGCAAGTGCCTTACGGGCCATTGCACAGCATTGGGTGGTTCACACATGCGATGCGGCAGCCGTGCGGTTTGTCTCTCTTGGAATCTTTCTTTTTTCAATCTATTCTTTTTTTCTCAACTGTTCAATTATAAAAATTGAGATTCTTTATATATTTTCTCTATTTTAAGTAGAGAATTATAAGCTAAATAATAATAATAATAAAATAAAGTCTGACCGAATATTAAAATGAATAATTGGAGGTATACTTTTTTTTTTTTTTTTTACATTTGGGACCCACCTTTCCACCCCTACCTCTCCGCATCCTTTGCACAATTTCACTTCGCACGCCTGATGGGCACAACGAACCCAAACGTGTTCTCCATGAAATTGGGGTAGAGTACCTGCCTCGACCCCAGACTCGGCGTTGATACACGGAGTCTAGAAGGACCTGTTTCCACAAAAGTTCCTCTAATAAAAGAAAAAAGCAAAGAAAAGGGGAGGAAGTTGGGGATTTTTTTTTCTGTGGCCCAGTTCCCGAATACAAATCTGGACCCTGTTTCCGTGGTTGGGGGGGGGGATTTTTCTTAATTTTTTCTATTCAATCAAATTTATTACAAACTTGAGCTGAAAAACAAATACATAGTTATTTATACACTTATTGATAATAGTTTTATTTGTTTTTAATTGTTGCTTTATTTATGTTACTTTATATGTGTTTATGTCTCTATTTATATTTTTTTCCTTCCCACTTATACACATCTGTTTTTACATTGTTCATCATTCACATATCACACACACACATCACACTCTATTTTAAAATTCTGAATATTAAGTTTATTATTTTAAAGGTATAAATGGAAAACTTATTTTGTATTAAAAAATGATGTTATCCTTACTTACTTGCTCTATGGCTTAGGGAACTCGCAAGTTCATCGCCACAGTAGCAAGCGATCGCCGTCGGGCTCTATCCTGGGCAAGATCAAGCCAGTTTTCACTACAGACACTTATTTCTCCAAGATCCCTTCTAATATTGTCCTTCCAACGTCGTCTCCATCTTCCCAACGGTCTCTTTCCCTCCGGCTTTCCAATCAAGATGAAATATAGTCTTTTTTTTTTTTCATCCAAACTACATGGCCTGCCCATTTTAGTCGTCGCGATTTAATTATTCTTACAACATCAGGTGAGTCGTACACTCCGTGGAGTTCTTTATTATGCAGTCTCCTCCAGTCATCTCATCCCGTTTTAACCCGTATATTTTTCTCGAGACCTTAATTTCAAACACCCGTAATTTATGTTCATCTGCTAAGGTCGTACTCCAACTTTCGCAACCGTAAAGTATTACCTGCAGAATGACAGTTCTGTATATTTTCAATTTCAGCTTCCTTGATATTAATCTCGGGGAAAAAAATATTAATCGGCCAGTACCTACAGGTTCTTTGAAGTGGTAGAGTTCGAGTCCTAAATTGTCAGCCTTTAAATAATAATCTAGGAAAAAAATATGAACTTAAACAAAATAATGGTAGCAAACCAGGGTTGGCAAAAACTGCCCCCACCAAAAAAGTTCTTTTGTTTAAATACTTTGCTTTATTTATTTATATTACATATGGATGGATATAAATAAATTTGTTTCTCCTTAATGTTCTTATGCAGCAGCGAGGTTATGAAGGACAGGACCTACAGCTAAAGCTCAAAGTTGAATCCGAACCAGTACTCGATTTGCACCTGAGAGAGATTGCCCACCACCTAGACTCGAACCAGGGATCCCTTGATTACAAGGCATAAATTATATTAAATTATCGAAGATGGTTTAATATGTGAAATCGTCACCATGAAATTCACACTAATGTGGCATTTTTTATTTTATTTATTGGTTTAAACCAATTGATATTTTGAAAAAATAAAATGGTTTAAACCAGCCAACCCTGCAGCAAACCCCCTCCCCATATAAACTGTCACTCCCACCTACATGAGAATACCTTCAGAAGTTGAAAATTTCCATACTTGCAGGTACAATATTCTCACTATATGGTAGGAAAATTCCAATGAAAATAATAATAATATGGATGGAATTGTCTACGAATTTTCTTGCTCGTAAATGCACTGTAAAATACGGTTTCTTAAAATTAATAAAGCAGTTTTTATTTTTGCAAAATAATTTTCATACAAATGAAATATCAACATTATTTCATTTTAAATAAAAACATATTGGTTTGGAAGTAGGACCACTGATCTTATTTTAAAACCAGCATGTTCTCAATTTGAATAAAAAGAGAAACTTGAAATTTCATACCTAAGAAAATTATTTCTACCATTGCACAAACGCGCGCATCTATTGCGTAGTTCTTTAAACTGAGATTCGTCCTTGACGCCGCAGAGTGTTCGCAGAAAAACCGCAGCATGTGTGAACTGTTAGTGCGGCACCCGCACGGTCGCCGCAAGGCTCCCGCACCGCATGTGTGAACTGGGGCTTACGAGACAATTCTCGTGTGTCGTTTCGTCTCGTCTCGTGTTTCTTCTGGCTTTCGAACCGAAATCTCATCCCGTTTCGTTTCGAGTTCATCCCTAAATTAGAATATGTTTAGTTACCATACTTACTATATCTGATAGCTTGAATTTTAACTTCTGAAAAAAAAATCATAAATCACAAATATTTCAAATTTCTTAGCCTGCTTTTGATGTTTCATTGAAAATATATGAGTTCCAATAGTTCCAATTATTTTTTTTTCCTGAATCCTCGTGTTGGTAACGTCACAGTAGAAATTTGCGCAATTTCAGCATTTTCTGCTTCTCGTTAATAGGTGACAGAGTACAGAGATTATCAACGATATCATCTTTAAAAAAATTAGCGCAATCTCGTTGCAACGGATTAAAATATTAAATTTACAGAAATACTGCTGTTTGAAGATGTCATTGAGCGATACCGATCGAACTGGCCGATATCGTTCCGAAGAGTTGATAAAGTGCATCTTGAAGGTATTGTTCTTCAAGAAGGAAGTAAATGACTCAGCTAGAGTGGCCAAGAGAACAGA
The DNA here is from genome assembly GCA_022664845.1 of Lepisma saccharinum. NCBI lineage: Eukaryota > Metazoa > Arthropoda > Insecta > Zygentoma > Lepismatidae > Lepisma > Lepisma saccharinum. Next base: position 19,324 of record JAGDQP010001879.1, read on the forward strand.
CAACAAATCACAAATTTGCAGATTCGAATTATGTCGAATACAAGTACGAACATTTTCTACTACAAATAAAGGCGAGAAAATAAGACGCGTAACAAAATAAAGACTGGATGTGATCAAGAAATCTACTGTAAAAATATACGTAATTCCGTTTATTGAAACTATAAAGTTATCTCAGCAAAAGATGGTGCTTCCCTACAGCGATCAATATAATCAAAAATGTTTGTCTTTCGATATTGACCGATATTGGATAACAACATCGATCAAAATCGTGCGTTATTGATATCGACCGATATGCTACTAGCGTCATTTTTATCAAACAATATATATTCTAAACGTTTTTAATTACTAAAAAAAATGCATTTATAAGCTTACGTCTTAATACAAAAAAACGTAACAGAACTGCGTATTGCTTCAAGTAATGATTATTAATTCTTTTTCTTTTGAAAAATAAACTTCAAATATTCTCTCAACTCATTGTCTGTTAAATTACCGAGCTAAACGAGGCGAAAGAAATGTTACTGGTTTCAGAAAAATCCTGAAGAATTGTTCACAGAAGAAAAAGAAGAAAAAAGAATCATGAATATAAAAAGAAGTTGAAAAACGAAAAAAAAGAAGAAGAAAATACGAATATCCAATTGAGTTCCGGATGCGCGCGTGAGTGATATTCATCCAAATTATTCTTTTTTCTTCTTCTTCTTCGTGTAAAATACTCAATTCTCCTCTCAGTTGTTACCATGACGTCACCGATGTTTCTATGGTAATGAATATGAAGTTGACGAGCTATTGGATGCAGACAGGCGGGCCCCGTCCAGACACACACACAGAGAGAGAGAGAGACACCTGGTGTCAAACCGAATAATGAGATCCGGGGTCTGAGGTAACTCAATTACGCATTCCCGGGAGTCGACTGCTGTGTGAAGCTGTTTCATTCTCTTCTCATCCATCCGATACCTCCAACCATCCTCCCTACAGTTCTCCTCTCCTACTCACACTTCTGTTATAGAACAGTACAACTATCTCCCCCTCTTTATGTCCCTTCCCCACCACTCAGCTCTATTTTACATCTAGCCTTTGTTCATAACATAGACCAAAATAAAATACCTTCTTTCGTTTCCCGCACCCGTAAGCCCAAAATGCGATTTCATTTTAGAGGATGGTGTAGTAGGGGTTGGTCGGCGAATCATAGGGTTCACTGTATCCTATAAAATACATACTTAAGTATGATATTCATACGATTTCAGCACAAACCACTTCTTTATATTGACCACAAGAATAAACTTTAAATCTAAATCTGGGTAGGTATTAATTTGTTACTTTTGTCAGTTTTTTCTTCTCGGTTTCTGGAACACTCGAGAAAAGAATATACCTCTCCCTTATTAGGAAATGTAATTTTCAAATGTATACATATTGCTTTATGGTCTGCGACACTAGGGATTTTTCTCTGTAGTTGAGTTTGAAACAATAAGAAAAAGAACAGATTTATCCCCCCCCCGCCCCCACCAAAAAAACAACAACAATTGTATACACAATAACATGCATTCTATTCAAACTTTTCCAGTTAGGATTTCTTCTTCGTTCCTCGACTATTTATGTTCTCACTATTATAATGGAAACTTCGTAACCAGTGAGGGATCGAAGGTTTTCGTGTTGGGGGAGGGAACGTAGTTGCAATAGAGCAGGGGACATTTTCAATTTTCTCCTAAGTGATTTTATTTTAAGTGTAAATGTACCATATTACTACGTCTTATCATCGAATATGACACCCGTATCTCCAAACATTAATATTTCTAGTTAAATTAGATGTGTCCGGAAACAAGTCGAAGCTTTTTCTGACATAAAGTTTTCATAAAATGTTTTAACACTTTTTTCCGATCCGCCACTCTTCCCAAATTCGTTTCATAATATTCTTTTTAAATCCACACTTTAGTTTATTTTTATAGCAGTTTTTAATTTCATTTTGAAACCCAATTAGATTTTTAAAAATTATTTACTCTATGGCTTACGGAACTCGCAAGTTCATCGCCGCAATAACGAACGTTCGCCATAAGTTTCTATCATGGGCAAGATCAAGCCAGTTTTGATTACAAACATCTACTTTTGGAAGATCCTTTCTAATTTTGTCCTTCTAACGACGTCTCGGGATATTCGAATTTTTTTTTTGTTTTGTTTATAATATGTAACAGTTCGAAATAAGTTCTCTCGCCCATCATTTATTGCAATCCGACATAAAAAATATTTATTTTTGTTAAGAAAATTTGATAAAATTAAAGTTATTTGACACTCAAATCATTTTACCATTTAATGAAACAAAATATTTTGTTGCTAGGGAGCAGAAAATGGGGTAACAGGCTTTAATTTACCGTAATGATATGTTCCCTCCTTTAAATTCAAAATAAAAAATTGACATCTTTGAGAATTTCTTTTTCGGAAGAAAACCATTCGGTAACCAAAATAAACAGAGTGGATTGTTTCTTCCTTTGGGCACCCTGTATACATACATATATATAGACTCCATTGTTTTGCCTTTTCATGTACAGTTTATCAAGTCACTGCATCAATTCTTCTTTCTCTCAATGCCGGTTCTCTTCCTCGCTTTTTTGGGTTAAAAAAAATAAAACGAAACAAAAAAAAACAGAAAGCCGCAGGACAACCAAAGCTACCGTGAAAATGAAAACAAAATGCACGAATAAAAATTAGTAGGAAAAAAGAGGGAGAAAGATGAAGCAGAAAGAGAAAAAAAACTGAGAGAATATAAAAACACTGAAAGAAGTACATAACGAAACGGAAATTGGGTGTGTACGTGTAGAAATAAAAGAGGAAACGTAAAAAGGAAGATAGAATGAGAGGATGGAAAAACGTGTCTGTAAGAGAGAGAGAGAGAGAGAGAGAGAGAGAGAGAGAGAGAGAAAGAAAGAACAGAGAGAAATGTAGACAAATGAAAAGAGGAAAGCTTTTACTCCATATCTTTTGTGCAGAGAATTGATCTTGTTAACGCCCCTTTTTGTACGTTCTTTCTTTAGTCTCTCTCTCTCTCTCTCTCTCTCTCTCTCTCTCTCTGAGTGTGTGTGATCTGTTTCTCCTTTTTCTCTTTCTATCTTTAACTTTTGTAATTAAAACGTGAAATTAACTGGATAATTAACACTGCTTACTAAAAACATGGTATTAGACTGAGGTTAGCTGAAGAGCACAAGTTCTGAAGTAAAAAAAAAAGAGATAATTCGAAGAAAAAGATATGAAGTAACTGAGAGAAATGGTAAATCAGATCAAACCGAATCTATAGGAGAAACACTGTATTTAGTATCCTGTTTTGTTTGGTTATATTTGTTTTGTACAAGGTATGATACTTTTCCCCCCTTTGTTTATATTAAAGTATTTACTGAAATGGGAAGATATAGCGATTGCAAGTTTCTCTCATTTAATCGGATTTTCTTGACACTAAAAATAAACGATTTATTATTAGATATTGTCTCATGGTATTAAGGAATAATTATGGTATAGATTTTTATTTAAATATTTTATTTTTATAAAAAGTAGGTAGAACGTTTCTCTTCCATATAATCAACCTATTTCATACATATAATATTTTCGAAGATAATATAATCACATTGCACTAAAACCACCAAAAAATCGAAAGATCGATTTTTCAACTCTTGTATCGGTAGGTTACATTACAACCAATCGATTGTTTTAAAAATGTAATACAATTGAAGCATTAGTAACCTTTTCGAGCTTTAGTTGAACAGTTCACCTAAAGTAACATATTTGTTTTATAGCTGTTTTAGTTTTCCCATAATCCTGATTGAAAAATAAGTTTTGTTGTTTTTAAATTTGAAGGTTAAGTTTATCCAACAGGGAGAGTTCGTTTTCCAAACCATGGTTCCTAATACCGTTATGCTCACTCTTATAAAAACTATCTACCCTGCAAGTTTATACTCCCATTTTCCTTAACACCCTGTATAACTTGATTCGCTGGCTACAAAGGATTTGTGGACCACAGGTTAGGAACCACGAGAGGAAACCAGTGTAACAAGACCGGATTTCATGTAACTAGTTTGCCAAGTTAAATGTTTTATTTTTTATTTTTATATTGAAAGAAAATAAAGAATTGCTACATTATGAATTGTAGCAATCATGCTTGGTCATGCTTGGTCTCTAGAATATTTCGGAATCTATTTTGAGTTTCCTGACTTTTCCTTTCTTTTCGCTTATTCTGTATCTTCTGATATGTTTTTAACCTTTACCTCTCTGTTCGTGCACCTTTTCTGTAACGTATTTTTTTCTATAGTAAACACATCTGCCTTTTCAAAGAATGTACTAGTTGCTTAATTTATGAACCTTATTACTATTAATCAAAATCAAAATACAGAAACTAGCAAGAAAATGTTTAACACCACTGATTCTGTAAACAAAATGTGTAAACGTTCGTTTGTGTTTTTAGTAAAAAAAACATTGTTTGTAATTTGTCTTCTCTTTTCCTTTTCTAGATGGCGGTCAGAGACATTACTGTATTTATGATGAAAATCTAGTAAAAGTCTACATGGTTTAGTGCTGCATATGGAAGAAAATCAGGTAAACTGATTTTATATTACTGTTATTTTTAAATAAACAAACCACTGCATATGGTGTTACCTATGAATAATTTTAAATTATCTAGTTCGAAAACATGACTGCTGGTGCTATTATAACAAGACATAATCTTGAACATTTCAAAGAAAAGAAATTGCCTATTACAAATGTCACTCGCATTGGAAATGACAAGGGACCATTGCCTTTGATCAGGATTTTTACCAAAGATCCAAACCTTGTGAGCCACTTAATTACAAATGGAATCAGCATAGCTCGATTCAAATATAAGGTAGAAGAATCAAGAACTAAAGGTAGACCTTTCCCCTGCAAATTATGTCTATTATATCATCAGGATAGGCCATGCTCAAAAATACCGTCTTGTTATAAATGTGGAGAAAGACACCAAAGTTACTCATGTAACAAAACACCAGACAAAAATTATTGCGGTACTTGCAAGTTCCACGGTCACAGGACAGCAGCTTCAGTTTGCCCTAAAAGACCTAAGCAGGGACAAACATCGGCTCCCACAAAAATCTATAGAGCTCCACCGGATATAGAAAGTAAAACTGAATTCCCAGATTTAACTTCAAGGTTTAGAACAGAGAATGGTAGTAATACAGGGGATACTAGCGATGAGAGGGCATTGGAAAGAGATAATAGTATAGATTTTGATCAAAAAATAAACAATTTATTTGAAGAGAATACAAGTAGGATGGCTAACTGGATTTTGTCCATTTTAACCTTATCCTTGCCACAAGAAGTAGTTGCAAGATTGAACACTATAATAAAAGCTCCTTCAGAAGAGTTTCTTCAGAGGCATTTTAATATCATTCAATCGGTGGATGGACATATTCACATTGGGAATGAGACATTTGTTAAAAAACAAAAGACTAATAGAAAGTATCCAAACCAGGAATTGAATGATTATAGCAAATAAGCAATTGCATACAACAAATATAATTATGCAAAATAATCTTAAAGTTATGTTTGTGAATATAAATGGGATTAGGGAGAAGATATATGAAACTATTCAGTTAGCTAAGGATAAACATATCGACATAATTATCTTAAATGAAACAAAATTAACTGCAGACATTAATTTGAAAGCGGATGGTTACAATATTTTTAGACATGATAGAAGAACAGCTACTGGGGGTACTGCTATAATTATTTGCAATAAATTTTGTGCGAATGAAATGGAAATTCCGGAGAACTTGAAGAATGAACAAACTACACCACTTGTAATTACTATACAGCAACCAAATGAACCGATTGTTCTGGCTACACTGTATTCGAGTCCGAGATCTAATTTAAATTCAAGCATACCTCTCTTTAAATTTTTAGCCAAATTTAATAGATTAATTTTTTGCCGCAGACATTAACAGTCAGCATGAGCTAATGGGAGATCCAATTACTAATGAAAATGGGAATAAATTATTTCAATATCTGCTCCAATCTCCGTTAATAAATGTTAATGTGGGACCAACTAGGTTTGTGAATAATGTTGAAACTGCGCCAGATAAGATCTTAATTTCACCAGCTTTTTCGAATAAACTCTTTCAGAAAAATGTAGAAATTAATTTGCCAACGGACCATGGAGAAATATATTTAACCTTCAACATTAAGATATCCAAAACCTCTATAATTTCAAGATAACCAAATTTTAATAAAACCAATTGGGAAGCTTACAGGAATTATTTGCTGGAAAAATTGGGAGATCTCCAGGGCGATATAGGTTCGGCTGAAGATATAGATAAGATTAATCAAACAATTACCAAAGTTATTCAAGATGCCCTAGAAAAATACTTACAATATGATAAGATCATTCCACACACCGAAAGACTTCCAGCTGATATAATTGAAACCATAAAATACAAAAGACATATTAATCGTCTATATCACAAACAGCCCTCTGAATATCTTAAAAATCAGGTCAATCAGCTACACAAAGAAATCAAACAAAAGATAGCCAGATTTAGAGAAAGCAAAATTAATGAATTCATTTCTAACCTAACTGAAAATTACTACAAAAATACTAAGAACTTTTGGAAATCTCTATCAGCGTACAGAGGAAGAAAATGTAGTCATTCTTTGCCAAATAAGCTGGATAATTTAATCATCTCATCTAACAGAGACTTTCTTGATCTATTTCATTCCAAGTTTAAGGAAAGGATAGGGGAAGACATGAGCAGAAACACCGAAAAGATTCAAAGGGAAGTAATTAGAACCGCATCAAAAATTAGAAAATTGACGAATCATTATCAGGACATTTCGGATCAGGACAAAATTGACAGTCCAACTGAAGCGACAACGGAGATTTTGGCATAAATATCAGAAGAAGAAATTCGAAATATACTAAAAAAGGAAAGAAACACGGCACCCGGACCTGATGGGATCCCTTACATTGCGTTACAAAGAAGCCCACCGATTTTATTTAAAATTCTGACTAAATCATTTAATGCCTCCTTAAAATTCGGATTTTTGCCTCAAAATTGGAAGACAGCCTTTACAATATTCACACCTAAGCCAAACAAGAGCAGATTTGTCTCGGCTAATTATAGGCCCATAACTCTTACGAATACGATTGCTAAATTATGTGAAACTATTGTGGCTAAAAGGCTCAACAAATTTTTGGAAACCACAAATTTACTCACTAAATTTCAGACAGGATTTCGTAACAAAGTCTCGACCATAGACCAATTGATGAGGATCGTTACAGACGTTCAAATAGCTTTGAATAAGGGTTGGAAAGCAGGAGCAGTCTTCATGGACCTTACCGCGGCGTTCGACACGGTGTGGCATGAGGGCTTAATATATAAGCTTTATTCTATGAATCTTCCCACAACCATTATAAGATGGATCATTCAATTCTTCAACAATAGAACCACCAAAATCAGACTGCAGGAAGAGTTCTCCGAAGAGATTGTTATAAAGAAAGGGGTTCCTCAGGGGGCCGCACTTAGCCCAATCTTGTATTCTGTTTACGTTAATGATACCCCATACTCTCCCAATAACCTCACTCAACTTGGCCTATTCGCGGACGATACCGCTTATTGGACAACGGCAAGATCTACAAACGTCATTATTTCAAAACTAAAAGTTATTTCAAATAAATTTCTGAAATGGTGTAGAACTTGGAAATTACTACTTAACGAGGGGAAAACTCAGTTTATTTTATTTTATCCTTCAGACAAAGGGCTACGGGTGGAAAACAGGAAATTCATTAAAATAGGAAAATCTAAAATTAAACCTTCCTCGGAAGCTAAATATTTGGGTGTTACTCTTGATCGTAGGCTTCATTTCGGTAATCACATCAAAGATAGAAGAAGAAAGGCATTGCAAGTTTTTTCGGCTTTAAAAACCCTACTTCTGGCAGACTTAACACCAAATATTAAAGATAGAATTTACTTATCCATTTTGAGACCTACAATATTATATGGACACGAATTGTATCACTCGGGAATTAATATTGATTACATAGAGAGGTATGAGAGATATTGGCTGCGGGTATCTCAAAGAAGATGGAAAGAGGACAGAAGAACTTTATACGCTGACATCAAGTTTCCCCCGATATCTCAATACATCAGGGACAGTCAAAAAAGATATATCAAATTTAAACAAGAAATTCGCAAACCTTAACCTACCTGAACAATCAAACATAATAATTAAAAGACACAATATATCATATCAAGAATTATTACAAATGATAAATCAATAACACAGGGACAAACAGTAAAGACAAAAGACATCTGAATAATACTAACACTTATCATGGATGTGACGAGACTGTGGCTGTGGAAATAAGAAGTATAACAACTAATAGGCTTGGCATAATGCATAAACATAGGCCTCAGTGAGGCTTGACATATTCTCGAGCGAAGCGGACTTTACCTAACCTATTCCTTTTTCCCACTTTCTAAACTTTAAAATATAGCAACACTGTAACGTATTAAGTTTATCAAAGAAAATTAATCCTATTTATTAGTTTTGGCGGTACAAGTAATTAGAAAAATTCGATTTTTCAGTAACTTTTAGATAGATTCTATATTAAGAAATTATCCTCTTTGTGTCATTGGTCTGGAAAGGAAGCCGATTCAATTTCCAAAACATTTACTTAATTAACATTCAAAATATAATTAAACATTATTTCTAAGGACTAAAGTGGCCTAAGTCGGCCACATGTCCAGATTAAGGTGGCCCTGCGGGCCAGATTATACTTTGTAGGCAGAACTTGAAATTAGAAGTATCTTGATTCAGCGACTTTAGCAAGTGTGTGTTTTTCATTTATTTTTTACTCTACAATGTTATTTATCAATTAGGAAAAAAATGACTGCACGTTATGTTACAATTTTTGGGGGGCATGTTATGACGGTTGTTAACCCTCGCAGTACTAAAATCAAAATATTACTTAAATGTCATATTTACCCGATAGGTATTTATAATGTTAAGGCCAGAAAACTGATCAAAAGATAAAATATTGATATAATACTGGCAATCAACATTTATTGGAAAGGGAAAAACGTAATTTCCACAATATTACGAATATTTAAATTAGCACCACACTCAAGTGGAAACAAATTACAAAAACAATAAAATTTTATAAGAAAAATGGTCGTGAAGCATTGCTTCCAGCTGAGCCCTAAAAGAGCGCGGGTAAAGAGCTTAAAAACGTGACTGTTCCAGGAAATCCGATCGCCTTGCCTTTAGGAATGTACTAGAAACAATTTCAAGACATAAGACTTCCAATATAAAAAAAAATCGATAAATAATTGTGAAAACAATCTTTTGATTTATTGATACTAGGCCTATATAGCAATCGGAAAAGACATCTTGTTTTTTGTAATATTTCTGAAATTGCCAACAATACTACAATATAAAAAAAATAACGTCTCTGCATGTGATCACCAATATCATTTATCCACGATGTACGTTAGTATGAAATCTATTAAAATTGAATGAATGCGCAATTTTTCTTGATCTAAGTACATAAAGTTTAACATTTTCTATATGTCAATAACTCGGAAACTGCAGAATTAAATTTGACTATCTCATTTCCTGGCCTATTTTTTCTTTACATAGGCAAAAGTTGTTCCTTCAAATAGGCAAAAATATGTTTTAAATAGACAAAAGATTTCGCCAACGCGAGTGATGTAATATTCGTGTCGTCTGTTTTGGTTAAATCATTATTTTGCCAAACGATTGATTGAATTGTTATTAACGTCCTAAACAAGCTGATGAGCTTGTACGGACGAGACATCCAGTTTTTAATATAGTGGGCTCCCAAGTACTTCATTTAAAAGAGCTACTTTCGCCTAACAAATAATCGGTTTATTTCTTTATCAGAAGGTAAGAGATGATGAGAATGTGCACCATTTTAGGCGAAATAACAATTCTTATTTTGTCTAATACTTCAAGTCACAAAATAAAAATGCCCAGGCTGTCTGTAGATGGAAAACTAAAATACCCTCTTTTAAAAAAATAAAAAGATAACTTTGATGTGTTCGTACAGTGAATTTGGACGCCTCTTGACCGAAAAGAACTGAAGTGAACTGCATTTAACAAATTTAAGTGTTAAATATAAACAAGAACACAACTAACAATTGCATATCAATGTTAGTTATGTTCTTGTTTATAAAACTAATTTGGATACAAAATACATAATTGGTCACAACATTTTCATTTTAAAAACCAACACTGTAGTCCCCCTTCAGCCTAATCCATACTATGTGTACACATCTGATTCCCCATTCATTTCAACCTCTAGATTACGTACCATTAGCTCAATAACTGTTCCAAAATCAAGCGTATTTGTTCTTGTAAACACAAGAGAGAAAAAAAAAGATTCGTTTAATTTCGGCCTAATCTCTACTACTAGTCCTCCAATTAACCTTTCAATAATGTCTCCGGGTCCGTTTATGTAATCTGGTGTGTTATTTAAACACAAATAGTAGTTTACAGACCATTACTACAACATCATTAGCGAACCAATGATTGAAACTATAGCATCAAGTGAACGATGCATTCAGCACTGTCAACACATAATCCTCACATGAGCGCTTCCCGACGAGCTTCCGCCAAATGGCTACAGATGTCAGTCAAACAGTCATGAATTAAACAGACCCTTCGTGATATGATTTTGAAATTGGAGAGCTAGATGGGGTTATTAGCAAAATACGCACTAAATTATTCGCATATTTTAGAAACTGTGTACTTAATATTGAGGAAAGTAAGGTAAGAAGCTACATATTCGTTCATTATAATTCTCAAGAGCAATGCTATCCCGAGAGTTAAAATACAAATTAAACCGCATTTAACTTATTTATTATCCACGTCCCTAAGTAATTGTTCTGAATTAGACCTATCCAACCAGCGTAGCTCGAGGCTTTTAAGTTAGCATCTCTGAGGACTTAGAAAAAATTAGTTTTCCGATAGAGCAAAAAATAACATTGTTTTCATACTAAAATATGCATTGAAGATAAAGACTTGTAAAGTAAGAATACTTGTAACTATTTCAACATAATCGTTACTTTTAAATAATCACTCTGTTTCAAAATGTTAACAATAGATATCAAAGTCAATGCAAAATCACAAATACCCTTAAGTTCTTAAGCAAACAATTTAATATAACATTCTAATGCAACACCATTTTTAAATATAAACACCTTATAGCTCTGTTTAATTTAAATTTTACATTATAAATTAAAAATAGTCTGCTATCCTAAGTTCTTTGTTATGCTCGTCTGTTAAAATGTTGATCTGGTTTTTTAAGGTACTTGCACCAGTCACTAACGTAAGTATAAATGCTCTCTCTTGGTCCGCCTGGTTCTATAATTATTATTGAACTCTATTTCCACTGATTCTAGAACCACTGATTTTAAATTTGTGATAAATGATTTAAATTGGAAAAAGATTAACAATATATCAAGCGTATAAAGTTATATCGGATCATTTGATTTAATTGCAACAATATTAAACTTATAACGCTTTTATATAAATAAAAAGTAGTAGATTAATGCCAAAATGGATCGCCAATATAAAGAAATTGTACATTAGCACCAGATTGGTTCTAGAGTCTATTCAACTCATTCAGGAACCAGAGATGGCGTGAGTCAATGAAAATATTACCCACTGGCTCACCACCCACCATGGAAAATATCAATGTACAGTAAAACCTCGATCAACCGTCACTCCTTTAACCGTCCCTCTCTGTTATCCGTTATCGTAAAAATGCGCATTTTTGATTAGAAATATATTACGTAGTAACAGATTTTTAAAATAAAAAGGTTATATTTAAAAAAAAGAAAGAAAATTCTTCGGCGGTGGTTTGGAAGTGCAATTTAGAATACAAAGAAAGTGGACAAACATATTTTTGTCAATAAAATACATATGTACACTGTACTGTATTATCAACTTGTACACAGTTTCATTTTTATTTCTCTTCCAAATCATTTGAGATCTCGTTACTGTACAGGTTTATAATAAAATTTCTGTTATCCGTCTATTCAGTTAAACGTCACAGTCCCGGTCCCGACGGTGACGGTTAATGGAGGTTCCACTGTATGAAATTCAGACCCCCGATTCCTTTACCGGAAAGAGGGGTAAATTGCTTATACCGTAGCCCCAACCTAACATTTTTTTGTACAACTTACAGCAGCCAAGCGTAATAATAAGCTTTCATGAAATTTGTATATTCGATTCAATCTGTCGTGAATATGGCTCAGGATAAGGTTGATCGAGAGTGAGTCACATTAGGTTGACTTACGACAAACTGACCCAAACTTAACACATGATTCACAACCGACAGACTCGCAGTTAAAACGTGATCCATAGCCTCCATTTCACCCATGACCCACTCTATCCAACTCTTTTCGGAGCCTCATTCCCTTATTTATTTCAGTGCCTCTGGCTTAATGTCTCAATTGTTGAAATTGTCGTATTAAACTTTTGATTAAATCAACACTGATAGTAACAGTACTATTTTTTGAAGAGTATAACTTTGTCTTATCACCTTCAATGATCTGGAATAAAAATTGCAAGACAAGTACAAGCCCAGTACAAACTAGTAGTGGGTTGTTTCATTAACTACAATTTGTTTGTTTACCAACTACAAATTCTGAGTGTGAAACTGAAGAATAGTATTTACACATTATGTGAGTAATGCTTTCTAGTTTACACAAACACATTATTTTTACGTATCCTAGTAAACAGTCTCAGAGAGTGTCAGCTAATATTTTCTGAATCAGTATTTCATGATTGTTTTTGTAACATAGTTCTCTATTTCTCTTTACATGATCTCTTTCGCCAACGTTAATGAGGCAACGTTAATTTTATATCATCCATTAGATGAACTTTCAAAAAGCACTTTCTAAATTCCCACATCTCTTAACACTCCACCTAATCACGTAAGTAGTTACCTAATTAGTTCCTGCAACACGTGCTGTAAATGCTTGTAAGTTGTAACTAATATGATTCTACACTGTAAAGAAGAGAGTTCTGAATATACGGAGATATACCCATTTCCGTTTTAATCTAAAGAGATTATATAAATAGCAACTTATTTTTGCTCGTAAATTTTTTAGTTAGGTGACTCGCTAGAAAAGCTGTTAAAGCTATCGCCTTCTAACAAAAGATGCAGTTTTTTTTAGCATGCTTTGTGGACAGAGGGCTCTCCCAGAAATGTTTAGTCGCCCTTCCCGAGACGAGTAGTAAATAATCACTCAACATTATACAGTTACTAAGATATACAGGGTATTTCTAAAGTCATGCCCGATTTTTAAAGTGTTGGTGGACTAGTAGCATCAACTTTAAATAATTTGTAAAGGGTGCGTGAAGGTTTAAAACATTGGCCTTGGCAACATTTTAACGACATCGTCTCTCGAACAAAAAGCAGTTAGTTTTTTTCAGCATAGCACTCGTTCAGAAGAAGGCACAGTTTGCTGGATTTAAATCGTGTGTTGCAGCGCGCAGTATATCCCAAAAAACTTAAGAAAAAAAAGCCCTGGTTGGCAAGTGTATATGAAACATGGTTTCGTAACGTGAATGAATGGAACGTTCAATAGGCCTATTCTTCTTTGAGGAAACCATTGCCACAACATTTTTTTTTAAATTCCAGAATTAAACAGGTGTAACATACAGAATACTGTTGACTTTGAACAAGTTAACCAGAGAGTTGGTTTCGAAGAAACCATCCTGGCGTTAATCTGGTGTGACTGAGGACAAACCATGGAGAAAACATCAGTCAGAGTACCCGGAAACTCCCAAATACCAAGCCAAATGTCTACCAGTTGAGCTACGGCTGTACATCAACCATACTTCTTCCAAAAGGTTTTTCTGATATGTGATGCCATCTGCCGACCAAGCCACAACTTAGAGATGGGAGCTATGATGTCTGAATTAGGAACACTGTCAGAATTGAGTCCATTTGCATTATTTTGTACAACAAACAATTTTATTCTAAAAAAATCATGTTTGTAAATTTGATTTTGGAATCTACACTAAAGCGAATATAAACATATTTAATCTTTCCCTGTATCCTATCTACAGATATTGAAAACTATGCTGATTCAAAACACGTAAAGTAATTAAATAAGGTTTTAACTTTACAACGTTAAACAAATACGAAACGAGCTTTAAGCTAGATTTAAGTGGATGAATTTCAACGTAAATATTTTGGAATGAATAAAGCTCACATAGACAGACAAGCAGGCACAGATGATTGAAAGAGAAAGCAAGAGAGAGAGAGAGAGAGAGAGACTAAAGGTACCTCATTGGATGAAGCGAGAAACATGTTGAGAATTACATTACTCTCAATAATAATAAATTATCTTCTTAGATATACAACTAGATTGTAATTCCCTTGCGTAATATTACAAACCATCGTGCTAATACTTTCTATCAGATAATAGTAACAACGTTATCAACAAATTACTTAAAAATGAATGTTAAACACATGCAAGACAAATATCATTATAAGTTTAGGAGATACGCAATAAAATGTAACACGTTAGGCTGGGCAGATATGCAGCCGAAAGGCAGTACTAGGCGAGCACAGAATAAAAGCTACGGAAATGATTCAGGATAGACTTCTACTGAAGAAGAAAGAAGACAATATGTCTCAGAGGAGCATCCTCTTAACCCACCCACCCACTTTTCAACCCATCTATAGACAAGAGAAACCCATACACACCCTCCCATTCAACATACAAACACACTCACAAACAAACACCATAGATACACTCACACTGTTTTTTTTCGTGCCACTGTGTGTTGACTGTAAGGAAACTAAGATTTATATCTTGATCGTTGTGTGGAGAAATCCGCGCTTCAAATTCTAGACGGGAAAGAAAACGTACAACGATATTTTGTAATTTGTGCTGACAATTTAATGAAAGAGAAGACGACTCACAAAAAAAAAGAAGAGGAAGAAAAAAACCTTCAGAAAACATTTTCTGCAAAGCAGTAGAAAACAGCAACTGAATCTCCGGTCAATCCGTTTCAATGACTCTATCTCTCTCTCTGGTGCGTTTTTTTTTCTGACTCCTAACTGAAAAAAGAAAAAGTTTCCAACCATGTTTTTTTTCGTAGGGAAAGAACCAAAAAATGTCCTTTCGGTATCTCTCTCCCCTTGTCACACAGCTCCGATGTCTCTTCTTATTTATATAATGTTCCATAAAATAATAAAGTGTTGGATGCATTACGGAGACTCCATAAACTGTCTTATTCTCCAAAGTGGCAACAAGAGGCTGTTTCAGTATCTGCAGATGACAAATTTCATGTCCTCCTACTTAAAGGACGAACGTGGAAAAATTGTTAACGGCTTTATATTAGTGAAAGAAATGGACTTCGGCTCATCTTTTTTCTTTCTTTTCTATTCATACTTTCTCATTGCCTCCATTATTTTCTTCTCTTTCACAATCACTTTTTATAAGCTACAATCCATTTTCTTCTTATTGACTATATTTCTCTCATATCCAGTTCTTTTTTTTTCGTTCTACCACTTCTACATTTCTTTCTTTCTTTGATGCTCATATTTTATTTTTTACTTTAGTCGTCTCTTTTGTAGTTTCATCTGCTATTTCTTCACATTTGTGCTGTTCCTTTATTTATCTGTTTCCTATGTGTTCAATTTAATTGTTTATTACTATTTTTAATATTCTATTTTTTTTCTATAGTTTTCTATTCCTTCATGCATTTGGTTAATCATGAATTCATTATTTATGTATTTCCTTTTCTTTCAAATCTTTCATCCTACCTTAGTAAAAGCATCGGTACAGTATTTTCTCCTCTTTCAGGCTACCATTCTTTCTAGGGTTAGGAGAGACATTTTCATTTAGTTACACTTCAACACGCACTGGTATATTCTAATACCGAATACACTTAGCTTGCATGTGCTTGAAATCCAGCACAGCGTTGCAAATGGTCGTTCGTTGAGTGTTCAGATACACACTCATAACAAACGTTTGCCTCTTCACTTACCCTACGTCCTTCCGCCACAAAAAAATACTCTTTCTAGTTTGTTAATTGATTAGTTGTCATGTGTTGACTATTCGCTGGCATCTAGACGCTCTATCGGCAGAGTGTGGATCAACTAGCTGCGCAGTGATTACTTCTTGTTCATCTTGTGACTGGAAACAAACGAACAAATTGACTGACGAGTTCTAATTTATGTTAAATCAGATTATTTGGCTTGGTAGGATATAGCAACCTTTTATAATACAGAATTACCAAAAAACAAGCTTGGATGTAGGTTACGTATCGTAATAGGATTACAAATTCTGGAGATCAATCGTCTAAATTCACTACCGTGATTTCTTGGATTATTACAGCCGGTAAACATGGCCAATCTTTAAAAATAGTTTCTGTCAAGAACTTCACACTCCTGATAGTGAACACGAAAGATGCATTCCTGACCTATATTTAAAGCGTTTGTTCGTGGAAATTCACACTTGACAATTTAGTTATGTCGAAGATCAAATCAGTCATTTGCCCTCAACGATAAAGATCGGTGAACCACCAAAGATTCGACACATATTAATTACTCAAAGAAACAATGGTTCGAGCCCCACTGCCGATCGCGAAATGTAAAGTTTCGCTCACTTTCACCACAAATTCCGGGATGGTATCTCAACTATGACTGGTATATTTACAATTCCGTCCTGTGGAAGAATGATTAGCAACAAACTTCACCACAAAGATAACCCGATTTTGGAATAAAAATGTCTGTTCAGTCCATAAAAATAGATCAATTGTTCTCAAAACCTATATATGAAGGCAAAGTTTAGTACATTTTGACTGGAAAGTGAGTTTGAGCGAATAGCGTTACTATGTTGCTCAAAATTTTGAGTTTGAAGTATGAGCAGTGGCATTGATAACGTTGTAATCTACAAATAAGTTTGAAAGTACAATTTCAGATCACCGCTAATTCTGACCATCATAATTTGATGATAGGTGGGTTACATTTTTTATTCATAAATAGCAGTAGTACATCCGAAAATACATGAGACACACACACACCGTCACATAACCGAACAACAAACGATTAGATAACAAACTGTCATAAGTTCTTGTTACAACAGCTCATAAAACGTTGCCACGCATCTTCCTCCATCGGCTAATGCTGTTTCTCTGTTACCTTGTTTTTTGTATACTCACTCCTATTTTCATCCCAGTAAAAGTAAAATCGTAAATAAACATCGAACACTATCAATTTTTTTTCTTGACGTAACCAAAAGTGCACTTATACCATAAAAAATGAATAAAAAAAAAAACACGAAAAACTCAATTTTCAGCACATTTAATACGCAATGGACACATTCTTTCCTACTTACCTTGTTAAATACGCCTCCGGGTTGTATTTTACTTGAGAGAAAAGAAACGCATCACTCAACTCGACAGAGACGGAAGTTGGAAGTGTTTGTATGTGTTTTGGCACCAGTGAGAACACCCAGAGGTTATGACCATATAAATGTTCTGATGCCCATCTGCGCTACACATTTAACGACTATATAAATGTCAAGTTTCGTTCTAGAAATTTACCAGGATCCAATTTCATATACTTTCTTTTTTTTTCACTCTTGTGGATCTAGTATTTCTTCTCTGGCTTGTCTGTTATCTTAGCGTATTTGGTGATGAATTTTTCAGCTTACTGTCGAACACACAAACACGTACACAAAGTATGTATTATAGTGTTTTATACAGGAAAATATTTACTTTTAGTAACGAATAATTAAACATACTTCTATGTAGAGAGTAATTTCTATTCGACAAATGCCTTAAATTTCTTACATGTTTAAAGATTTTAAGGGACAATTATGATGGTGGGGAATCGAGGTCTAGTGATTTCCAACTGGTTTCTTTACTGAGCAAACTATGACGAAATACTACCAAATTCTGTGTGTCTGTTCCTATTCTGAATCTGATATGACCAAATTCTTTGAGGAACTCATCATATTAGTCTCGTAGCCATGTCAGTGTCGTAGCCATGGTTTATCCAATGTTTTCTTATTTGTATTTCTGATTGACGTCACCACGCTGAATATGAACTTGACGGGTGTCACCTTGTAGGTATTGAATACTTTGATTTGTGGGCCTTTATTCCTTGCAAATATCTACGTATTTGCGATGTACTAAATTTACATTTCGAAGGAATGCCGAGATGACTACCATTAAATGTACACTCAGAAAGCAGCGCGAGTCTGAAAAGTGTATCTGAAAACATGGTGTCGCCCAGAGCAGACGGGGTGAAGAAACTGCAAAAGATAGATATACAAGATGCCCCTTTTCGCACCATGTTTCTCATGTTTCATTCTATCAATTGCTAACTGTTATAATTAATATTATTATTTCTGAACCTCAAATGGATTGGCAAAAAGGAGAAAGATCTAAGAAAGAAATAAACCTCAGTCGATGATAATGTTAATACTTAATTCATGTGAAACATTCTTATTATATTAAAATGCATAAGCAAGGAGAAATATCCATCTTTATGCAGCTTCAACATCACTTTATTTTTTCTCTATATGAGTATTTGAACTTTCATAAATCTGTTTATACAAGATACAACACCACTGCACAGGATAAATAATGTACAGTTCAAATTAGGTGGATAACATCCACATCCCACTTGAAATACTGATTCCATCGAATAAGAGTGGAGGAACGATGGACAGACATCCAACAGAAAATTAAACAGTGGTTGACTAGGCGGGGTTGATCCGAGGTAGGCGTTAGGTGTAAAGGCTGGTATCTCAGCAACGGTGTACAACAATAGAAACGATAACCTACTAGTTCAACGCTGGGCCAGTGAGACCAATTTCGACAACCACCATGCAACATACATTATTAGGATTCTATATGGCCAATAGACAAACAAAGATTTCGTTGATAACTCCCTCGTCATCGCAAGCAATACTTTGCATACGCTAAGGAAATTTATCAATGAACTCCGGCTAGATGGAAGAAGGATGTCTGGAGCAACACTTTATGATAAGTCGGATATGTACGTGAAATAAAAAACATGAAGTAAAAAATCCATGGATCCTAGTATAGGCTGCAACAGACCAGTAATGGCGTTGCCATAGTGTGGAGGGTGTTCCACTGGCATGCTCTCATCCTACAATCCTTGCGTAGTGTAAGCTGGCTATCTGCACACCTTCCCAACAACACTACCGTGATTCAAGAGGATAACACACGATGTCGGGTTCAGATCAATACAGTTTGATTGTGGGAACACGACAATGAATTCTCCCATTATTATTGCTCCTAAGCTACGGGACTGTAATCTCACGGAATATGTTTGGGGCATTCAGCTGTGAGATACTCTACCGTTTCTCCTAGAATGGTCATCAACTGACGGCGCTGCTCCAAGACGTGAGTGGCATTGAACACTTAGAATATTTGTCATACTATAAAATATTTTTCGCGATATCTCCCAGCCATGACCACTCAAAAACGTGAACCAACCTATTATTAGGCAAGAATACGTCACGCAGCATTTCAGAAGCTGTTTTCCTTCACTTGGTAAAACAAGGCCCGACAAGAACAATTTGAAAGTTATCTCAGATGATACAATTTGTTTCTTTCACTTCATCAGTACAAGAGACGTCTGTAAAGCAAGCCATCTTAAAAAACGTCGAAGTCCACTGTATTGGTTGATTACGTTCTTCATTGACTTTGAAAAGATATGTAAACAATTGAACTCCAAACAGCTCAGTTGTTTGTATCACTTGTAAGTGGATAAAGAATACAAGCAGACATGAAAATGGATAATTGCTTTCTGGAGAAGATCGAGTTTGCAAACAGGTGACCCATTTAGTAATCATACATGTACCAATACCCACATAAGTGAGACCCATAAGAATATCGGTGTTCTCTCAATGGCCCAACTAAGTTCATAATGGCCAGGGATGATTCCAGACAGATCAAGCGCGTAAGTAATTCTTTGAGGTTGGATTTATAATAATAAAAAAATAGTTTTGACGATGATGATAATGTTTTCGTCAATTTGAG
The DNA here is from genome assembly GCA_022664845.1 of Lepisma saccharinum. Classification (NCBI taxonomy): domain Eukaryota; kingdom Metazoa; phylum Arthropoda; class Insecta; order Zygentoma; family Lepismatidae; genus Lepisma; species Lepisma saccharinum. The sequence continues at coordinate 39,397 of JAGDQP010001879.1, forward strand.
TACGTAGAGCATTTCTTTGGATTGCTAGTTAGCAAAATGCTTAGGGTTTATATTATTTTTAATTGGTATGTATCTTTTACTTGAAATTATTGGCTATCGAGCTACAAGAAAATTAAAAAGATAATACGACTGTTGACATCATTCGTTGAGAAAGGATATAAACGTCCAACAGTTAGATAAATTATTGTCGTATTCTCCTTTCGTCAAGCAAATCAAAGACATCATTGTCTTAGATTGGATATAATGCTGAACGAAACCCAATCCCTAGCTTCAAGCTCAAAACAAGAGGTCTTTTCTTTTACCATTTACTAGGCAACAATACCATCTCTTGAGCAATTAAAGTAGAAACTCATTGCGAATAAAACTCGCTAGGATTTGGAGACTTGAGTTTGTTTTTGAATAATATCGTAGTTGACCTTCTGTGTGAGTCTCCGCCCTTTGTCTAACTACCACCATTCTCTGTTATATTGTTCTCTGAAATTTTCGCAACTCCGCGTTTTCCTCTTCTCGTTCCAACAGCAGAAACGTTTCATCAACCCCGAAAGTTCATATCGATTTTGATTCCTGAGGGGGGGGGAGGAGTGATGCGAGAGAGAGATGAAGTGGGAGATGTTAGGCGGGTGGGGGGGAACATTGAGGTCTGACTTTGGCCGGATGAACAGGAAGTACACACTGCCACTAATTAGCACTAATTATGAGTAGCCATGTTTGTTCGATATCTTCCGACAAGCTGCTCCCATGAAGTTCACAGTCTCTATCATTCTTTCTTTCCTCTCTCCCTCTCACTTTCTCTCAGTCTCTCTTTCTCCTCTCTATCTGTCTGTGTTAATTCCCTTCTCTTTCTCTTTCCCCTTATTCGCTTTGAAGCGCGGTTAAAATTGAGGGAAGATGCGAGAATACATTTCCCACTATATTCGCTTTCGGTTTTCTCAGTGTTACCTTGATATTGTTTATCTCATTAGAATAGAAATACCACATGTCAATATACCATAGTCATTAAATAGTAAATTCACCAACTAAATATATTATTAATTAATTATTAAATCCAAACAGCTGCTTGCTTATGAAATGGAATCACAGGTGAAAATGAATCGGCGCAACATAAATATACTGTATATATACTGAATTTAATAGTTTAAGAACGTCACGTGTCAGAACATTGTTAAACAACTGGGATATGTGTGTGTTTAAACTCTATTTGTGGGAATATCATTGGTGTAGAAGGTGGTATGAAAATGGAGCACAAAGAACTCAAAACTGACAATGATTTTTCATTGGTAAATTCAAACTGGAACAATCTGCACCATTTGCACCTTACATACACATACGAATGAACCATTACGCCACTAGTTTGGTGACCTTCTTCACATGTGATACTAATACAGTATGCTAACTCCTGATAAAAGTATTCGCACGACCAGCATGACACTTCTGGAAAAGGTGAAAAGTTGGGTGTATGACTGCCGTATGATACACTTCCATGAGGTTTGGATTTCATTTGTTGATAGCCATAGAAATAAACGTTTGCTGCAGTGGAGCCAACTGGATGAAACTTTGGTTAGGTATGATAAAAGTAGTCCCTCAGCATAGGGTATTGTCCAATCGCTCTTCTGTACCCACGAAAGGTGTTTGTTTTTCTGTGTGCTGGTCTGCTGTTGAAACTATTTATTAAGTCTTCCTTCTAAATGCATCAGGGTATTAATGAGGATCATTAAGGAGCTCATTTGCGGGAAACAAAACCAATAAGCTTGATACAAACACTTTGGTTTTATTTTTAGCTCCAACGAAATATTACCTCTGACTCCATTTAATGTAACTTCTCCTAGAGAAGAGGTTTGATAGTGATATAGAAGCCTCTCCACAAATTCTTGACGTCACGTCTACTTTTCTTTTACTTTGAGAAACATACTTTGGCAGGTCTGTGGCAGAGGTGTGAACTTGCTAATTTAAACCAAATCAAATGGTTCGGGGTTCGATTCCCAGTAGGAATACAAGAACTTCTACGTCTAATTAAAACTGTAGATTCTATCCTTGGTATATCATCTCCATCCAAAGGAAGACATTGGTAAACATCTATCGATTCCCTTGTCTAAGGACATTCTATTCATAGACGTACCTCCAAACAGACCATCACCATCATCATTATCGTGTCAGAGGAGTGTAATTGAAGAAAGAGGTAATTGAACTACTTTGATTGGGTTGGCATTGATTTCCTACCATTAAAAATATTTGAATAGGACATTGTGTGTTGTATGTTCACCAATAATTACATCAAAAGGTTTCAGGCTTCTGGTTCGATCACTGTGGGAAACATGTGAATGGTCTCCGAAGTCACCAGATCTTAGTCGATCTTAGTCAAATATAGGGGCCACTTGAAATCCACAGTATATCTAGAAAGGATTTGGAAATAGAATTATCACCAGCACGGATAAGAAAGTTGTATTCTATTTTGTTTTCCAATTAACAACACTCATGTAGAGAATGTTTTTTCTGCAAATTTATATGCTTACGCGTAGCACGTAAGCATATAAATCGATTTGCGTAATTATTGTAACCATTTGACATCATAATTGAGCCGAGTGAGGATTAACGAGTAAAGTTATTATGCGTTCAGTTTGCACACATTTGAACGCACATCACTCATAGGTTATTACACAGTTGACCTTCAAATTTTATATGGAGACAGTGATCAACACAGACTAAGTTTGTACGTGCTTGAAAATTTCGTTGCTTGTATGGTTTCCATGGTGAAAATACTTCAAGAAAAACAGTTTCACGCATCACATAGGAAATTGTTTTGATCTACACCTATTAAAGTTGGTACGGCGATAGGCTGTACAACCCTTCATGCTCTAACCGTACCAGAATGTTCTGTGTGTGTCCGTTTCCATGGTAACGCTATTCCATTAGAAAACACATATTCGACCATAGCAAAGGGACGATTGATCCGATTCCACCATACTTGACATAATTGTATATTCTTAAAGCCTCAACCGTATTAAAATATTGAAACATTTATCGTTTCCATGGTAACGAGGCTCAATCACTAGCTCCGCTCAATTCTGTTGACAACGTAAAAAGTGAACACTGCGTAATTAATTAAACAAAATAAATACCACTAAGACGGTTATTGTTCACAATAAAAGAGAAAAAAGATTCTGAAGAACACACATATAGACCCTGTACTTCGTTCCTGAGTGGTCGTAATTCAGCGGGATTTGCGGGATCAGACTTTGCATTCGGGAGGTCTGGGGTTCGATACCAGCATCTGACGCCAGCACCTTGCTGACGTTTTACGTCAGTCACTCAAGGAAATGCGGGTCAACTAAGGCTCTGGTTGACTCCTTCCAGCATCCTTTCACATATCTTAACCTGCCATAAATAAATTCAAATTCATACACATGCATTCGTACCAACTATTAGTTCGTTTGCCGTTTTTTTTTTTTTTTTTGTAATCGTACTTTGATTTGTGTTTTGTGAAATTTCTCTTGAGGGCGGAGAGAAAGTAAGGCTTTTTATTTCTTATTTTTTATCAGAGTATGTTACCGGATTTATCCAAGATGTCAAAAGACAAGTATGGAAGAGGTGTATGGACAGCTTTAACCATAAAACTGTATTTTAGTTTCAGGTAAGATGAGTTAGATAGGTATCTGTGGAGAAATCCCGTCACGTATCAGAGGAATAACACTCCTTGTCGAGCACTCCTACAGCGGTAAGTATACAGATTGTAGTAACTCAAGTACCTATTAAAGGTACTTTTATTCCGTCATTCGTCTCGTAGGAGTAAGAAAAACTCTTTTAAGACAGTGAGATGAACGAATCAGTTGCAGAAAAATAGACCACCTTTCGTTTGCTGACAATGGAACTCGTAGAATAACCGCACAATGGTATTTTGGAAGAAGAGGCCTTTGTCATATAGCTGCTAAAGCAAACAAAAATAGAAGCTAATAATTACCTACCAGTATACAGACTTCTTCATTAATCGCATGATAGGAAAAGCGATTAAGTGCGACAAAACATTAAATAAGTTACAATTAAAAGATTGTCTTTCGCTTTTCTATAGTGAGGATTAAAGACACATTGAGCACACAAGAAAGTCATCTTTTTTCCAGTAGGTTCATATAACGTTTACATGCGCCCATATAAAATTCCTTGTTTGTGAAATTTCTGTGTGTTTTTTGTGCCAGAAGATTTTCTGTGTAGTTGTTTAAAATGTTAAGTAGAACACTTCGGATAGATGTTCTATACCCACTATACTAAATACTATACTAATACCCACAAAAAAATTGAATGTAATTCTTTATTACTTATTACTTGTATGAATAAGCAGGAAGTTCTGATCAGTCGATCTTTTACAGTTACTTGTCATGCTCTTTGAAACAGAATTGAATTGAATATTAAGACCTTTGTTTATAAAGTTACAAATAAATTACAAGGAATGCATCTGTTTAATTTGTTATGAAACTAGGTATTAAATAATGCTATGAAGACATATACTGCCATCTAGTAACAGTTCGGGCAGAGTTCAAACGCTATGCTATACAGAGCCCGCGGTGGTTAGTTGGTAAATCGCTCACCTCTGGTGCTAGGAGGTCGTCAGATCGATCCCTGCTCATGCCATTTGGGCTTTGTGGTGGACAAACACCATGTGCGTGGGTTATCTCGGGGTGATCCCGTATCCTCCCACTTTCTTCATTCCACCAATTTATCTCATCATCGTCCATACGGCGTGAGCCATAGTTTCCTAAAGGCATTCAATTTTACTAAGCTATACGAAACCATGCTCCACTAAATTATATGAATTTCATATAGATGAAGATAACCTCCTTCACCATAACATTTTTCCGTTACTGGTAAATACCTTTAGTTAATGTTTAGATATTTGATTTCTGATTAAGAGCAAGTAGATCTGTTTATATACTATGAATGAGAGAATAATATTATTATGTCATGACGTGAGCAGACAGAACTCCATTGAAAGAAGGTGAGAAATGAATGTGTGTTTGCGTGTATGTGTAGCTATATATATATGTGTGTGTGTGCGAAGAAGGCAACCTTCTTGTGAAAAGGAAAGGTCGATTTATCTCCGGTAGTCGACCTCATTTTCCAAATTAAACCCCATCAATCCACGTCCGGATTCCGATATGGATCCACTTCACGACTAAAGTCGTCTACTACCTACCTATCTCCTTTCCAATGCCTTCTCTCTCTTTCTCTCTCTCTCCCTATTTTTCTCTCTTCTACGGGGGAGGAAGGGTTGAAAGACTCTCCTTCGGCAAACACCAGTCAAAGCAAGACACACCCAAATGGAAATTTCCTTGTTAAGGAAGAAGAGTGCTCGGATTTTTTTTTGTCTGCATTTTCTGTTCAATGTCTGCTATCACGTTATGATCTTTGAAACGAAACGATTCTCAACTAACGAAGCAGTATCCGCTCCCCGCATAATAAAATGTCTACAATGACACAACTAGAAACGAAAATTTTTTACGGGAATCCAAGTTTCTTAAACGACTTCAAATAAAAGAAGGAAGTTCTCAATTCACTCTTTATGTTGGTCTTTCAAAAGAGTGACCGATTTTGACAAAACTTGTGTGTTAAATCAAACAAATCACGGAGGAATAATCAACGAAAAAACACAAGAAAGTTACCCCCCCATGAACCAGCTCAGAGAATAACTAAACGCCAATATGGTCGGTAGATGGCATGCAAAACAACATTGAGCAAATTATTAACTATTTTATACAGAGTTAAATGAAGGTATAAAAACTCATTTCGTTGTAATGCATTCTAATTACGTTGTTACCCAAAGTTCCAGGAAGCATCGTTCTTATGTATTTTGATGACAAATTTGATTACTATATATTGTCGCCTAGTCATATTAACGGTGTTACAGACTAAGAAAATTTAGATATTCTCGTACGTTAAGGAACATGTAGAACGATATCATTTAGGAAGCATGGGATCTGCGCTCGAAACTTTCTCAATGAAACAAACGTCAAGATACATCTCTCTGTCTCTCTCTCTCTCTTGTGAGTGACCCGCCTATTACCTAACGTTAATTATTAGAATATTATCTAGCTAGGATCGCAACAACTTCCTTAGCAAGAATTAGAATGTAGAGACATAAATAAAAAAAATATATTGATTAACACAATTCGAATGTAATCAAATAACTAAATTAACACTATACCACTAAAACCCTAACGAAATCTTTGTGTGTCAGTTGTTGAACGTTCCAACCGAGTATCACGTGGATCACAGCAAGATCCCCGTATCAGCAATTTGTCCATATGGATTTTGAGACCGGAGTACACTACTTATTAAATCAAGCACTTTGCTTCACAAATCCGAGACCTCTTACACCGAAGGCAAGAGAAACTAGTGTTTGGCGAAGCGGGAAATCTGAAAAGTAATAAATTTAAAAGTATAATTCTTCATTTACAAGAAGAAAAACTGAAGCTAAAACAATGTAAAATGTTTTTGTTTGAAGAGATAGATAACAATTCAATTAAATATTTTGTCTATTTTCATAGTGGTAATGTACTTGGTGCTTTTCCTTTGCTGTTTTATGGGTTTTGTGTTACCTTTACCAGTGAAAGAATAAAAGAAAAATCTTTCAGTGGAAAAGTTAAAAATTACACACAAGTAGTCCCATTTCTCTTTCCAGTTTTGTTATCGTCGTGCTTTTACAACCTTTTTTCCTTCCGTTTTCTCTGTTCGCACTCTTTTCTCCCCACTACCACCCGGAGAGAGACAGACAATAGAATTTAAAGTTATTTTGTTTCTTTTTAAAAAAAGAAACAAGAAATATGTAAGGGTTTTTCCTCTCTTTATGTTCTAAAAACAAACAATTTTGACATGTATTGTGTTTCTGTTTACACTCTTTTCTTCTCTGTTATTTGGTTATTATTTGAAATAGTTATCACAAGTTCCGTGTCTCTCTTAACAGCGGAAAGTTTCAAATATTGATTTGCCACTTTTCTACTGTATGAAAACAGTTTGAATGTAATATTGCGCACTTTCAAGTTTATATGTATATACTTTGTATTTTCAGTGCTTGTGCGGTCGGTTACATCTATAAATCTATCTGTAACAAAGAGTTATTTTCCAAGCACTGCGCCATCTTTGGTACTTAAGTTGACGTTTTATCAAAGATTGTATTGAGAAAATCTTCTGTTTGGATATTTCTACAATAATGCAAAAAGGACTAAAAAAATGCCTTTAAATCTCGTCATCATGATGATGGGGTGCAGAAATGTAATTGTATAACACGAGAAAACACGCTTTACTCTATCGTTTACATCTCAAATTTCTGGAAGGTGTCAATCAGCCTTTTTCGTTTTCAACAGAGCTAACTTTATTTTGCTGTCATTTTTTTCTTCTTTCAAATTGAAATTCATAAGTTTGTTGTTATTACCACTTCCTCAAAATTGTATTCGAAGTGTCTTCTTTGTTAAAATACAACTCCATATTTAACTTTTTCTTGTTAGTAGATAGTAACAATACATTTTTTTTAAATTTGAATATCTTACATGATGGAAAGAGTTACAAAAGAGGTGAGTGATTCTGTATATCTGATATTTGGGATCGATGTGAACTTTGGCTTAAGGTGTTTTCGAGAGTGATTCTTTCGGAACTTGTTGTATTTTCTCTGCCCAGAACTCTCGGATGCACCTGGCTGCATGAAAGTTTCGATAAACTTTTCTAAAAAAAAAAACAAAACATTAAAGTAATCCTTTCAGTGTTAAACATTCATTACAAATGTGAAATTCATTGTTATTTGAAATCTCAGTGAAAAATAAAAAAAGTGTCACACAGTCATAGAAACGTATGTCACACGACCGGACCTTAATGTGACAAAAGTAATATTTAGTGGACTTAATTTATGGTCTTTTATGGGAGTTTGTAAGGTCAAAATTGGGAGGGTGTATGTAAGTAGAGTTTGGCACGATTTCTATTGATTTTAGACCGCAAAAATGTTAAAGTTGGGGGGGGGGGGGGTGTTTTCGAGGATTAGGGGCTGACACCCTACAGAAGAGTCTGGTGTAATCACTGACATAACGTATGAGAACACTTCATAGATGCAATACGTTTCTGTCGTCCCAATGAGACACAATTTATCATTTTTGGACATATTCTGAGATCAGTGGGCACAACATGGAACTATGTTATGTGTTTGTATTTCGTAGCTTTCTTATTTGATCTTACCTAATAGATACAGCATTAAGTTCTATTCCAAATTAGGGACAAACATGATTGTTATATTTGAACTTTTTGATTCAATTTCACGTTTTCTATTTTATTTCTTTTTTCAAATTTGTAATGCTTGATTAGGTGAGGTTAATTTTGTTCAATTATGCTTAATTATAATAATTATATGCTTAAGCATAATGAAACAAAACTAACCTCACCTAATCTGAGATAAGAATTATCTGAGGTAAGAAATGGTTACTTCAGTTGATCGTGATTGCTTTAAACTTCCCAAGGTTATGCTTTATCTCTGAGGATGTACGGTATTCACATGCCCAAAACTTTATGTATGTTGCACATGTATATATTAGGTTCATTACTTAAAATACTGTGATTACTTTTGTTTCACTATATCATTTCCCCCCCCCCCCCCTATAAGTCTACATTTAGAAGGCGTATTTCTGTCCTTGGCTTCTTGCACACAGCTGACATATCCATACGAATGAACTTCGAATATTTAATACAAGGAAGATTGTAAATGGCGTGAATACATTGGCCAACTGTTAAACTAAAGTGAACATTTCAGGGTTTTTCTCTGGTGAAGGCTGTTGGTAACAGCTGTAAAACCGCGACCTCATGCAAGAGAGACCACAGCGAACCTATAACGATTCCGCAGATGACCACGACAATTGCGCCCCCTTTGCCCCGGTTATCTAACCTCAACTCTCTGCATCTCTCAAAACCCTTTCCATCCTTGAATAATACAGGATAAAAACATGCAGAAGTTACTATTTTTAATTTAAACTTTTATATCAAATTGAATTTTTTTTTCTCTATAAGATGAACAGAAGTATATATGTTTTAGAAGACAGAAAATGAAGCTTATAGATCGAAATTAAGGATATGTTAATTCTTTTCTGGATCATTACAGATTTAGTATTTCATCTCTTGTACACTATCTCATGTCGTCTCTCTCTTTTCTGATTACCATGCCATGCCCATTTCTTTATCAATGAGATTTTGATACTGACTTCACACCTTTTACAGATCTAAAGCAATGTTGTATAAATAGATCACGGTCCAGTCAAATAACGTATACACATTATTACTTTGGGTTACATGGATCTGCTCATATGAAATTCGACGTTTCATCTGACTAGACAGTCCTGATCATTGCTCTAATTTACTATACAAGGAAACGTTGGTGCCAAGGAATTCTCTCCCTTGTAAATCACATACACTCTTGAAAAAAGCAGACTATATATGCAACTTATGATACGTTGAAGGAGTGACCGAATGGACAGATTGAATTACTTATACCGTGTACATGGCGGATATGTACAGTCATAGAACATGGCGGATATGTACAGTCAACGTCAAAAGTTTGTACGCAGTCGTACAACTTCATTTCCCAATAGCTTTGAAATGGATCGACCGTTTTGAGTATGATTTCCTGTAACTTACAGAAAATAATATTGTCTTTAAGATACAGGAAATCATACTCAGAACGGTCGATCCATTCCAAAGTAATTCGGAGAAGAAATTTTACGACTTGGTACAAACTTTTGACGCCGATTGTACAATTTTTAAGCCCGACAGGTTGCACAGTGAGGCAAAATTGAAGCTATAATCGATATATATTGAAAATAAACGTTGCAAAAATATTGCTCTTCCTACGTCATAAGTTCAGTGTTGCCAAATCATGTAATTTTAGACAGAAAAGAATCCGTTTTCTATGAACGAGAACGTATACTGTATATAGTACACAGGTAGTTAAGAAAGTGAACGTAATTCCGTAATTCTTCTGTTTTGTAAAAGCATCTTAATACACTGTAAGTGATCTTTTGCTCACTTGTCATCATTTCTCGTATATTTTGTTTCCTTTCACAGGTCTGTTTCAACATTTTCTTGTACACTGTGAAAAGAGGAGACACAACGTTCATCTAAAAAATGGAGGCAGCTAAGCTGCCTCCACTTTTTGGACTAACCCACATTCGACCAGTTTTCGGTTGAACGTTTTACTTTTTGTAAAATTTGAAAATGCGTATATATATATATATATTACTAATATTACTAACTTCTCCTAACTACGGACAGCACAGTTAAAATCACATCCATGCCCGAGGCGGGATTCGAACCCGCGATACTTGAGTCGACAGACTAGTGCACTAGCCAGTTCGACCACCTGGATCGGCAAACAGAGCATGAATGATGTCTATTGGTATATACACATTTAGTTTCATTTTATCCGGTTGCTTTTATCACGATATACGGTTTTTTTTTTTTTTTGCAAGAGTAAGTAATCCGAGCGGCTGCTGTGGAGTTCGAACACATGAAGGCAGTTAGTACTTATGGCTATGATTTTACTGGGAAGGAGGTTAATGTTGTTGATTTTAGCACAAGGAATGTCTCGTGAAAATAAAGGAGAGATAAGTTTGCTAGAGTTTAAAGATTTATACCCAAATTAATTCTTCTTTCCGCCAATGCAGTCCTTGTCGTCCTCGGTCCACCAGTGATCTGTTTACAGTTCACAGTGTAAAAGCAATATAAACTCAAAATGGTAGAGCGCTTAGTGACAAGCAAGTAACATTACTCCTGTTATTGGATTATAGACTATCCAACCAAGGCTTAAACTTCATCCACAAAAGTACTTAACCTCAAAATTGCCTCTTGAGCTTACACTCCGATCAGAAAGTGGCCAAATTTTAAGCATAAAATAAGTTGAACGTTCACCGACAAAAGCTTTATCCAGTTTCAACCTGTTTTCATTTAGCGTTAAGCTATTACCAAAAATAAAAAATAAAAAAAAATGTTATACTTTAAAAATAAGTTAAGGTTACCAATCTTTCCACTAAAGGGTTTACACTATATCCACATTTAAGAGTAAATACAACAAAACGCTAATTTTTGACTTTTATTTCTTCAAAAACTGGAGTAAGTTTCATCCATTTCGTGTTTTAACTTTTTACAGTGAAAACCTTTTGTACTCTTTTTATCCAATCTAATGTGTTTCAATACGGTAGTCTATGAAAAGCGAAAGAAAAATTGTGCTAAGCGGGAATTGAACCCTGAAAATATAGTGATATCCTATTGCGTTAACTAACTCAGCTACGAAGAACACTACCAATACGTCACTTGTGTATATACATGGTTCAATTTTGGGTCCACGTTTATTTATATATTTATCAAGTATATTCGGAAAATATAGAAAGGATAAATAACTAGAAAGGGTACATAATGTGTAGTAAGAGAGAACGAACCCACCCCCTGAGGTACACCGCAGTGAATGAAGATTGGATTGAAGAGGTTAAAATTAATAGTAATGTTAATAAAGTGAGTAGTGAGAAAAGAATGAATAATACTATTTCATCATTTCCTTATGATACAGCAACTTTTGGTCAAAAGTATTTCCAACGTTAAATTAACCTTGTGGTACTGGGGGTAATTACTAATTGAAATCCAGTATTGAAAGTAAATATTGCAGTAGTAATGTAAAATATGCTGTTTAAAATTTTACTATTTCATTCCAGTATAATATAGATCAATAACAAATATTATCAAATGCCTATTGATTAAATTATTAACTTAAAATGTTAATGCACTAGCAATTTTATTATCACCTCGAATTCCCCAAGCGGGTTCATTAAAAAATAATAAATAAACTTTGTATATTATACTTCAATGCTTCTCTAATGATTCTTTGGTTTCAGCTTACATTACTTGATGTTTCTACTAGATAATTATGTACGCGTTTCGTGTTTTTACCAAGCATTTCGCGTTAGGTCGTTACTAGCCGAAAACGAAAGTACTTATTGTTTTCTTCATTACTATATTCTTTCGTTACTTTGTTGTCTTTTTATGTCGGATACAATCAACATATACTTGACGACCGGTTGGTCATAGGCTTTGTAAGCGGACAGCATACCTAGATTGATGTAAGCAGAAACGCGAACGGCATCTGTCAATGATCTGGGATCAGAAAGGTAACATTTATAAATGGATTAACCATACGTTTGGACATAAACATATATAAATAGTCAGGACTGCTTTATGTGTGAGAAAATACGTACGCTCATACACTAGCATAGCATCTTATAATAAAATTGTTACAAGCAGATGTATTGTTCTAGTTACTCTCGGCTGTATTTTAGATCAATCACCATAAGACTGCAAAAACGAATCTAATCCTGCATATCTGTAATGAAGGCAGGTTATAGATATTAACATACAGTACATTATATTTTGGTATATATGCTTTGGGTAAGAAAGTATCCATAAATCAATCATATATATCATTTTATATATTTGGTAATATCAATAGCTTATAACAACTTTATTTGTTTGTTAGCTAGCGTTAAGCTGCTTCTGTGTTATAAGCAGTAACTATTTCTTTCAGTGTTTTTTTTTTCTAAAATTAAATAAACAGGAAAATGTTCCGCAGGTTTGGAAGAATATTAAGAACTTCTTGACCCCAAAAAGTAGTTACGTAAATAGTAAGATACAATGGAAAAGTAAGTGTCTTTTTTATTGTTATTCTTTGTTAAAAACATGTGAATATACCTTCAATTTAACGAAAAGTAATATCTCATTTAGCAGGCATAGGGGTGTAATCTAGTGTTCATGTTCTAATCAAGATGTCAGACGAAGAAGACAAAAATTTGTTTTAAATTTGATTACATGTTCAATAGACCTCAGTGATATTGAGATTCAATTAGTAATTAAAACTTAATTATCATTGTATATGTTTTATATATTGTGAATGACGTTCAAATAGAAATATTAAGTTAGTGTTTATGAAAAATTGTCAAAGTCTTGCATTTAAAGTAAATAATTTTCGACATGCCTAAATTAACTGAACTAATTAGCAATCAAGAATTAGATTGCGCAATGCGTTACACAACGGTATTCTCTCCGGAAGTAGGTTCCCGTCGCAGTATTTCACTCAACAAACTGTAATTTTTTTCCAATTTTTGTAAAAAGTTTCCGTTTGCTAACTTTACTTTCAAAATTACTAACAATTGAAACAAATATATATATATATATATATATATATATATATATATATATATATATAAAAGAAAGAACTGGCAGTCGGAAGAATATGTATTTGCTTCTTTACTATGAACATATGCGTATTGAGTTTTATGACTTTTAATAGGATGACCAAATATACTCTTTTTACGATTATTATACCCTTTTAGTAGTTCAAATGCTCTATACTCTTTTGTATGTGAAAATATCTCCAATTATACGTTTTTCCTTATCCTTGTAACTTTTAATGTACATTGTAGTTGAATGTCTTGCAAATTAATAAATTCCGAAAATATTATAAAAGAAATATTGTTAAGAGTTAAACATAATCTAGTCTAATGAGAAAAGGAAGGCATCTACTGGATTCCAAGTGCATTTATAACTGTAAAGCTGCGTCAGTATCACTCGAAGAGCTGTGGAGATTTAACCATTTTTTCCTAATGATTTTTGGAGCATTTATTAACTTTTCGAAGAACGCTAGATGACTCTGCCTATGACGAAAGATAATTAGATTATGACGTAGGCTAGAAGAATGTAAAAGAAATAAAAATGATAGCTTACAATTGTTTAATAAATGAGAAATATAGAAGCTACGGATTGGAATATTCATTTAAAAAAAATGGAAGGGAAGACAGATAGGCTATAACAACTACTGAATTTTCTGTTATACACTTTGAACTTCTGAGGAGGTACTGAGATAGAATATAATAATTCTTTTCTATGTATTTCCTACTTTATAGGCTATAATGGTAACAGTTACAAAAAATTAAACTTACTTTTGTATACTGCTTCCAGTGTCATTTGTTAAACCGACATCTTTTATGTGTCGAATTATGACGTCACTTGTGACGATATTGCCTTGAGTTTGAGCGCTTGTATCTCGAAAACTATGCATAATTTTGCATTTCTTCAAGGGGATTTTATTTATTCTTCTTTTGATGTAAATAATTATTTACCGAAGTATGCACCATTATTTCAGGGGCAGACCTTGAATTAATGCTTGTTATGCTTTGTTTTGCCAACAAATTTCTGGTCACCCTACTTTTACTATTATTTTTTATGACATATCTTGGAAAATAACATTCATATCCCTTTCTTCTGATAAAAAAAAATCACAAAATAAATCTATGTGTTAAGTGTTTAAACCAGTTGAATTATATATGTTGTTAGGGTAATTCATTGAAATCATTACATTCAGTTATAAGAAAAACGTAATAAGATGATTTTCGATAATTCGTTATATGATGAGAAAATTTTGAGGACAGAGTTAACTTTACAAAATAATATAATATATTGAATAAAATTATTATACTTTACAAATGCTTTCCTTAAACAAATTTATGAAATCAAGACAATGATTCTAACTTAATCATTTATTAACTGTTACTAATATGTGCTCTGTATTCTTTGTTTATTTCGTGTTGTGTAGCAAATTTAGGTTTTAACGGCATCTCTAATGAAAGATGAAGAAAGAAGATTTCCAGTTGAAATTAGAATGCTTGATATAACTTGGTTGGCCACGCGTATTCTTGGGTAATTAACACACATTCATCGATGTTATTGCTTGAGAATACACGTAGCTGACAAGTGTTAACAACGACACCTGGAAGACAACCAGAAGAGAATGAAAGCGTGGATCAGAAGAAATATGGAATTAAGGGAGTCACAATTAATGTGTTTTCTGATTATTCACAGCCTGTTGTGTAGGATAATGTCATACCTGTGAGTTCGGAATATATTTAAGTAAAATGTAGTACTACTTAAGTATCACAACTGGAAGCACATTACTATTACAATGGTGAAATTCCTATGTAGTGAAACAATCTGAGTCTTGCAATTCTGTATGAGAACATAGAAAAAATAGATATGTATTTAGATAATGAAGTGAGAGTAAACGTCTACTAACGTTATTCCTGGATCTTAGGTAAGAATTGAATGTTCTTCAAGGAATATGTGTCACATTTAGGTCGGTGTTTCTTTCAGAAATTATGGGAGGATATTACCCCCGAGACTAAGTCAATTACCCCCCCCCCCCAATTAAAACAACAAATTTTGTAACAAGGTAAATTCATTATTCTGCTAGAATTGAAGGTTTTCTTAAAAACAACAACAGTAGTCTATACCTTTTCTTTATATCTTCGGCGTTTATGCAAATATTTAAACCAAACCAACATATTTCGACTCAAAGCGATGTACCTTAATGGTTTTTAGGTATTTTTGGTACCACCGTTTGATTTGTCATGATCAGAAAAGATCAAGAAACTATGAATATGACAGAAAGAAGTCATACATTTTCATAACGATCTGAAACCGTGGAATAACCTAAAACTTTGACCCTAAAATTGGTAGGTCCTTTCTATTAATAGTCGCTTGGTATTCTCCATTTGTGCCCCTCCTAGATCTCAGAAACTACAAAGCCGACAGAGATGGTCTACTCTATACACCGTTGGATTCGTCGTGTTGCGACGGTGAGGAAAACAAAGAATGTAACTCTAAAACTGGCAGGTCCTTTTCAATCGCTTAGTATTCTCCATCTGTGCCCCTACGAGGTTTCAGCAGCCACAAGTTCGACAGAGATAAGTCATACACTGTTGGAACAGTCATCAGGCCGCGGCATCCGCTTAGTAGCCTCCATTTGTCCCTATGATTTTAACTCTTTCCTTTGCATACGTTAAAACATAATTTTAATTTATACGGGGGCGCTTTGGTTTTGTCCACACTAAAACCATTACTTAGCTTGTTTAACCTCTGCTTGTGATAGTATTCGTGAAAAGTGATGGTTGGCTATACTCCTACCATACCGGACCTTCGCAAGAACGGGTTAATCGATTATGTTTCGTACGGGGAAGTCGAAAATGCCGCAGCGTAACACCATGTAGTATGACTTCGCTCGGCGGACGGGTAATGTACCTGAACCATAATTTACTATCGACTATTTCTTGAACACTACTTGCACATATGACTTCAAACGAAACCAACCACACTTTATCATGGATATTAACATCTAATACATAATGATGTAAGTTGGCGTATAATACTAGTAGTAAAACAAGCAAATTTTGGATAGGTGGCCATAGCAATAGTCATTGCAACATCCTTTTGTATAGGGTTGATATATGTCTTGAAGTTTCCATCACCGTACCGGAATTGTGATCTACGGGACAATTCTCGGGACGCATAAATGTCCCAGTTTTTTGCTAGGAAATATAACAATAAGAAATACTCATAAATTTAATTATCGTACTGCTCCATATGTTCATTGTTGACCGACAAGGTAATTGCACTATTAGCTGATAACACACATACTAATTTTGGAGGGATCAACCGCACACATACGTTTTTCCTAAAATAAAGTCAAATTTATGGAAACGTTAGATTTGGGCTGTGTCGCGCATATTCTCCACAATAGTATTCAAAGTGTGTGTGACTTCTTACCGGTAGATACTAATGCTATGGAGTGTCAGATATTCTCATGTTTTCACACACAGAAGTTAAACCGGGTCGCGCTTGGTTACTCAGCGACCCGGCCAGACCCGGACATACGTGACCCGATAACCCGGTCCGAAACCTGATCCAATTTTCCCGGTTTTGACTGAAATAACCAGACTGATTTGGTATCCGGCAATCCGATGATCAATTACTGAACTTCTCAGACCATACCAATATCTCATTCGGCGATTATTTCCACGTTATTAGTTTTGTTAGCAAAATTTCGTAGTCAAATGTTTTGTGCTCTGGGGGTAAAACTCGTCTTGGTTACCCCGTGAAAGAAACACTGTTCAAACGCTACAGTGCATAATAAGGAATGAATAAAAAAGTCTGTTCGGCCTTCCGAGTCAGTGGGTCAAAATCAGACCACCGGATGGGGCCGGGTCCAAGCATAAGACCCGATGACCCGCCTGGTTCAAAACTTGACCCGAATTATCCGGTGACCAATTCTAACTCTGTTCACATGTGTACTCTTCGTTTGGCAACTTTGCAAGTTCTTTTTCGTTTTTGTAGATGTTTAATACACACACACAAGTTCTTGGACATTCTAAAACAAGATGATTATCGTTGGACCCCAGCAGTTAAAAGGATCATTTCCAAGTTTCAAAGAAATCGGATGATGGGAAGTGAGTTTAAAATCGATTGCAAAATTTGTACCAAACAGAGAGACAAGAAAGCGCGTTGATTTGTACCGAACAGACAGACAAGAATGCGAGTTAATAAAAACGTGTTAAAATGATAGTAAATTGTCCCGGATTTTCACTTTTTTAAATATAGAACTCTACTTATGAATTTACCTAATATAAATTCTGCACATCTTCACTTCTTTCCCAGAAAGTAACCACTCATCTAAACTGCGATGATTCAGAAGATAGATAAGAGATGCCCGAGCGGTAGCGCGCTCACTAAACAAGAAAAATAATACTCTCCTTACCGGAGATCCCTATATATTTGGCAAAGAATAGTGAATAATATGATAGCAGGAAATTATGACAAAAGGAATGCATGTAACAATAAACACACCGTTTCATAAACCAGTTTAGAATCCTTCTCCTTGCCACTCTTAATAACTTTATTATAGCTGACACCAGCCAAAGGTCTAGATCGTACCAAACGTAAGGTCGCTACTTTCTTGATGATTACCGCCGGCAGTTTTCACGCACAGAGACGCCCTCAGATATGTGACAGAGTTACGTTACATTTGCCTATCTAGTTAATACAATATAAATAAATAAACTAGTTTACTTTTTGCATACATTAAACTACTCACTTAATTAAAAAAAAATATTAAAAGAAGGCTGTAGCAAAGATATCAAGATAGCGGGACTAGTAATTAGTCTGGTGACAAGTTAGGAAAATAGGTTTCCTAATACTAGGAAACAAAGAACTTCTGAGTAATCTATTCTTTTCCTGATCTTCTTCTAGTAAACAGAATGTCTGTTTATCCAACCAAAAACCAGAGAAAGGGCAGAAAGAAGACGAACGTTTTTTTTTTGCTTAAAAAAGAAAACTTTCTCTTTGGAAAATTAAAGAACTTCGAGTTATCCCTTCTGGCGTATGCTTCTCTCTTTCTCATTCTATTCAATATCCTTTTTTTTCGTTTCTTTCTCTCCCTTTTTTATCCACTCTTATTTTCTTTTGGCAATATTTCCGCTTTTCTTTCTAAATAACTTTACCTGCCAACTTTGACTGTTTTTTAAGGAAGATCCATGATTATCATCCTGGCTTTATTTTCTTTATCGCTGTTGGAGTGAATTTCTTTGTGGCTGGGCGAGGGGGGTGGGCGAAAGAGGAAATAAGAATGCTTGAAAACATTCACATAGTTTAGAACTCAAATCTTTTTCTCCTTTTTCTTTCCTCCTCTCTCTCTCTCTATCTCATTGTTATTAGTTCATGTGACAATAATCAAGATAAAAGGTGAGATGAATATGTTATATAAGTCAAGAGATTCCTTTTTCTCTGTCAGTGGAGTCTGAAGTTCCTCTTAATTGAAGATACAGGTGGTGATGAAAACTAAGAAAGGAGGATTCAAATGTTGTTCTGGAGTAATCGGTGCGTGGGATCTTGAAATGCGATGTGGGGTGAAGAAGGAACATGGGAGGATAAAAAAAAATCAAGAAAAGACAGTCGTTGCCTTTCTTAGAGGGTCGTACTTTAAAAATTTCTTGCAAACGTTTTAGTCTTCAGCCCCTTCAACGCGTCCTTTAGATTGCATATAAGGGCACTTGAAAACAGCATAATTTTGTTTGATTAGAACTACATAAGCGTGAAGGGAAAGCGCTCGCTTCTTTTCCTCTCTCCCTCTTTCTGCACCTATATATATATATATAAAATGAAGAAAGACTTTTTCAAAGGCAAATTTCACAAATAAGTCATTAGAAATGGTATGTCAACTACAAAAAAGAGAACATCGAGTACTTCTTCATTCTTCACTTTTATGACTATTATTTTGTAAGATTGTTATCCGTAGTTTGGAATAAAGAAACTAGTAATGCGGTAAGTGTGCTAAGGACACTTGTTAAGGAAGTATCTATTTTATTAGAGACTTTGATATTTGAGCAAATTAAATGAGAAAGGAAACTCTGTTTCTTAACGTGTCTTTTTTTTTTACTGTTGCTTCAAATTTATATACATTTCTGAAAGTAAGTGTTTGTGCCTGTTTTTAAATGACCATTTTCGAACTATCAGCCTACCTTTTGGTTTGTATTCAACAACAATTATAATACTTTTGTTGTAATTTAAAAAGTGATTAATTTTACTAGAATTCTCAGCTTTATAATAATATTATCATGTGCAATAAAATGTTCTCAAACTTTTCATATTGTAGACATAATCTTGAGTAAATCTAAATAACGTTATGACCACTCAATATTTCATTCAAGTATAGTTAATAATCAACAATTAAAATTCCGAGAACTTCTTTGCCTTATGTTAAAGTGTGATAATTCTTTGTTATTTTGCATTTATATTTGAATATGCCTCTTCTGCTTGTATTATTATGTTTAATATTTCAGTTTTTTCTTCCCTGTTTCTCTCTATATCCACTAAAGAAGGATTCTATGCTTGCCCTTTAACCTTATGGCTCTCAAACATTTTTGCTCCGCGGCATCCGTTATCATGAGACTCCATAAACTAGAAGCGTCGAGATAGTAGAAGTGTTTTAAGAGATGTTCGCTTTATTTTATAGCTTTTTTACCTGTGATTTAATTTTCACTTTAATATTTAATGTGTGAATAATGGGATTTTCACAATGGTTACAACTTACGAGTGAAACCGAGGGATACTATTACCGATCCAGGGTTTGGTCTATACTGTTATGGGCGACAGCTGCAGTTCTACTTATCGTACCTCCCCCTGACACATACATAATTCCTTTACTGTTATTTCTCTTTAGTAATCCTACGTAATGGTTTTATCTTTAACATTGGTACGAGAATTAATTCCCTTATTCTTTTCTTCATTTACACATATTTAATTATCTTATATAACGATAGTTTCATTTGAAAAACGTGACGGGGGAAGAGGGAGGAAAACTAACAGCGACTGGAGAGTTGCCGCTCGGTTATGGCAACCCGAAGTGATGAATAATTATTTATCCTATTCATCTCTTGTCCTTTAAGTACTATTTCGTCCACTATATAGTCACATGAAGTATAAAATGAAAATATAGCAGTCCTTTTCCTTGCTTATTACATTATTCTTCCATTTTTCCGCGAAAGGACTATCGAAAGAAGTGCAAAAGGACTACTAAATAAAAAGAATACTTTTTTATCTTCTGCGAGGGATACTAGATGGAGAGAGGGAGGGAGAGAGGAGCATATTTTTTACTTTCTCTTCTAGAAGACACTTCAACCTCCAATTGTTCTTAGCCCACTACAGGTCGTCACTGTTATTGGGTAATGGTAGAGCAAACACAGGCCATCCGGAGAGAACGCAGACCGGAAATAACGGCCTCTCGAGCGGCCACTCTTCGATGTCGTCCTCCACCCTCTTTCCTCTTCTCTTTCTACCCTCCTCCATCCACGTAGATGCAAGTCCATCCACTCCACTCCCTCAAAACGATTGAACCACACATCGATCTCTACAGGGTTTGTCTAGCGAACAGAGTTGCCAACCCTTTTTACATGTCACATTGAGTGAAGTTTCTTAATATATTTTGGTGTGGATTATTACGGAGACAATAATATATAGACACATTTTTTTCCCGTTTCAAGATATACGGTATGGTAATTTAAAGTTCAGGTCGCTTTTGATTTAAATTCGCGATAAAATTAGCAGATACTTTCTCGAGTCATAACAGTGCCAGTATTTCACTATGTATTTGTATTTACGTAACATGCTTTCTCTAGCAATATTTTATAATTTCAATAGAATACAACGGAGTGACAGTAGGCCAGTTTGAAGGTCTTCAGTTCGAATCCACGGGCCGGTCATACTGGCTGAGGTTTTTCTACAATTTTTCTCAGTCACACCACACATACCAGGATGCTATCACATGTTTCAACTAGACTCTGATAGACTTCCCATGTCATCTTGTATACACAATCCACACCTAAGCTAAACACGCCTAAGACCATAAAATAAAGTTCTATAATACATTCAACGTCTCTCTCTCTCAACTATAGGTCCCATTCTTAGAACTTTAGTGCTGTTATGATCTAATGGAAAGGAATGGGCAACCTCCATTTTGCATCTACCTTGAAATCAGAAGTAGTTTAAGAATCAGGCAATGGCCCAGAGCGGCAGACTTTCGGAAGGCGAATAAAGGTAAAATAATAGCCTTAGCTGAAGAAAGAATTGTTTTAAAGGGGGAAAAAATCAGTGTTACAAACCGGAGGGACAGGGTTTGTTGGATCTTTTGGCCCTAAGGGTATATGGGGCAATGAAGAACGATTTTTTAATACGCATTTAGTATAACGGAATCGAAGTTGACATATAGACTTGTAGAAGAGAGATCGGTAAGAAAAGATTCAGGATCATTTAGCTTAGATCGGTATTTCGAATAACCTAATTAATCAATGGCCTGTGATGAACCTTATAGACCAGAAGAAGTATTCAATTTAAGCAAAAATGAGTCTCAAATTAATATCTCAATCAAGACTGTACATTGTCCTGCTTACGTTTAAAAGCAGAATTTAAAAAAAACGCGATTCACTGCCACTGTAAAAACTAGTGCACAACATAAGCTTTCAATTAGTTTAAAAACAATTTATTCCCACATTCTTAATTTTCTTCTAGACTAATATTCATTTCTTCATAGTAATATTATTTTTTTTTTGTTTTAATATCGGAACAGGATAGCCAGATTAAAAACACTTTTATCCCCATCACCTAATTTCTATATTATTGATGGTTATGATTCGGTACGAAACAAAATATTGTTCCAGTTGATACTGTATGACAAATATAATTTTCAAGTCCGTGTAGAGTAAATTATTGAAAGTTGGGAAATGTAATGAAGGAATTGAACCAAAAAAGAGAAAAAGCCAACCAAAGAGTTAAAAGAAAAGAAGGCCAAACCACGTACGGTTGAAGTTTTTTGTTTTAATTTTGTAGTGATTGAGTGGAATAATTCGTTAAGCAGTGAAAGTATAGCCGAGAAGGAAAGAAAGAGTAATCAAAGGGTAGGAGTGAGTGAGAGAGTGGAAGGAATAAAAGAGACGACGATCTTAATGGATGGGATCCCCCGCGCGGCAGACAAATAGACAGATAATCCTCAAACAATTGATGATTCAGTTTGCCTTCAGAAGCAGTGATTGGTCACAGAAGAGTAGGATTTTGGGAAGGATAAGTCTGCTCTTTGGCCTTCAGGTCTAATTTTCTCCTCATTTTCTTCATCTATATCTGTCTCTCTCCCTTAACTCTCTGTCTCTGAGTCTCTCTTCAGAGTTCATTCCCTCTATCTCCTCTTTTTCTTTCTCTGTGATTCGCTTTCCTACTTCCTATCTCAGAAAAAAGAAAGCCCTCTTCTCTCAGAATGCCCCTAGTTATTGATCTGAAGCTTCAACTGGTGTGAGAAGGTTAGGAGAGCGAGATAGAAAGAGAGAAAGAGGGAAGAAACAGAAGGACTTCTGAATCAATATGAACGTTAGTGCGGGTGTGTTGTGGTGACTAACGGTTAAGAACAAAGAACCCGAAAAGTGAAAGAGAATGAAGAAAAGAAAGAAATATGAGGAGGAAGAAATGACATAAGGAAATGTAGAATAAGAAAGATGAAATAAGAATGAAGAGAAAAGTTAGAACAGGGGATTGCAAAAGGAAAAAAAGATTAAAAGCAAAAAAAAAAAAAAAAGGATATAGGTGTAGAATGAAGAAAAAGAGAACTGGTGACAGTGAACACGTTACTTAAAACTGAGATAGTGAACAAAACCTTTTCTTCCCCTCAACCTTCTTAATTCACATCGGTGTGGCTGTATCAGACAAATTTACTGCCACACGTTCTTCTTCCCTTTTGTCCCTTACTCTTTTTCTTCATCGGGTGTGGCTATATCACTGCAAAGGTTTCACTGATTTAACTTAAAAGAAGTATTTTTTCCTTTTCTTTTTTAGAACTGAACACCTTTTCCTGTCTTTTTTTTTTTACATGCTTTCTACTCTGACGTATGGCTGAACTGTCTTTTCAAAATATGGTGGTGGTTTGAATATCACTTCTTTCTTAAAATAAAAGCAAATAACAAGAAAAAAAAGGCGAAAAAGAAGTTTAAGAAGTAGAAAAAAAACTTGTCTTACCTGTTTCTTCTTCTTCTTCTACTTGGAACTCTTTTCTGTAGCTAGGTTTCATCTGTTGTACTGAATATTGGAAAAGAAAAAAGAAAAGAAAACTGGCAAAAGTAAAGTGATGAAAACCTTCAAGTAGAAAGAAATGGAAGTACAAAGAGGCGAGAAAAGAAGCAGATGCATTTCAAATACTTCTCGCTTTCTTTCTTTATGTTTTTTTTTTTCGTTCAACAGGCAGAAAAATCAAGCGTTCCCGCAAAAGAGAGAATTCTACATAAATTGTTCAAACTGTTTACTTGATTTTATTTCTACTTTTTTTTTATCGTTCTAAGTTTTTTACCCCATTTTTTTTCTTTACTACACAAATTAGTGTATAAATAGCTATATAGTCACATTAATTTTTCCTTTTATAATGAAATTATTATTATTATTATTATTGAATCGACAGTTGGAAGAACGCCAACGCGTTGCATATAAACGCCAAAAGTGCGAACGTCGTGTTTTAGCGTCAATTTTCTTTTTTATATAATAGATACAAAACGTCAGTTGAAAGTAAGAAATTGTTTATGCAATACACAATTTATTTGTTCCAGCTGACACTGTGAATCTATTCATTCAGAAATTTTTGAAGCTAAAATAAATGATATTCGCATTCTTTGACGTTTATTTTTTTTTCTTTGCGAACTGACGATTCTATTATTATTACAGTAACAAAACGTTATTTATTAAAAAATGTTTAGATCTTGCAAGTAAATTGAAACATTTATCTCTTTGTTTATAGTTACTGTAAGGTCTAAATTGTGATAAAAAATAATATTTAGCGTAGCCAGTAATCGTTTCATGCAACACACTTCCTTAGCTTAGTTCGTGTAATTAGATTTGAGAAAGTAAATTTATGGTTTCTTAAGTTAGACCGCATGTAAATATAACGTACTCAGCAAACTGAACCTTTGCCAAGCTCACATCGTAGCAACCGTACTTACAGTCTCACGTACTAACATTATAAACAATAATCCTCAAGTTCCATTTTTATTATGAAACACTGTTGTAATATTTAGGTGAATTGTTTACTCATTCTAGTACCAAAATTGAACAAGTGCGAAAAAAAAATATGTGTTACGTTTGTTATAAAATTTTGGTCTCATGATTGTCTCAAATGTGTGAAAATAAAAATAATACTGTACTTTACAATTTGGACGAATAATTGAATAATAAGATAATATTAAATTATGTAACTTTTATTAGTAATTTAGAAAATGAAAACATATCATGTGAATGGATACATCACACATATTTTCATAGAAATTATCAAAAGAAGTAATGAAATATATGTAATGAAAAAAGAAAGTTGCATTATTTCTATAATCTTAAGAAATTGTAACAAGCACCTTTCAGTAATTGTTCTAAATAAATGATTTTTTGGGATGTTCATGGCGATGAATGCGCAAATGTGTTACATTACACATGAACTGTTGTATATTTTTTTTTGGTTAAACATCATATAATAGTGTCTATTTGAATTTAATTAAATTAGCTTTGTTATTTGATTGCTGACTTCTTTTTTTTCACAAATTTTAATTTCATTTATGAGTTTTAGCTTCCTATGGTTTTAGGTTGACAAATATCTTCAAGAATCTATGTTTGGTATCTATAAACTAAAATTTATTCTGTAATTGTGTACTGTTTTTTGCAAAAAAAAATCTGTTCAGAGCACATTTTTATTATTATTATTAATGCATATTCTAATGAAATTATTCACTTATATTACGTTCATTGTAGTTCGCAAGTTATTACGTCGATAATATTTAATGATTGAGAAAGTTGAAGTACGACACTAGTACATGAACATGCATTGTGAGTGATTCGAGAAAGATGCACAGGGTGAAATAGTACGAAATGACCGAAGAATGGAGGAGACTACATATTGAAGAACTACACATATTGTATTGATTAATCCAATTTTATCAGAAAGATGAAAACATTGCTGTTAAAATGGTCAGGTCACGTAGCTCTAATGGTGGGGGAAATGAAGATTATATTCTATAGTAGTTGAGAAAGCTCTGGAAAATAGGCCGTTGGGGTGACCAAGACCAAGACTTTGTTGGGAGGACAATTTTAGAAGGGATTTTCGAGAGGTTGGTAAAGAAAATTGGCTTGATCTTGGCCAGGATAAAATCTAATGGCGAATATTTATTATTGTGGAGGTTAACTTGCGTGTTCAGTGAGCTCTAGAGTAAAGGAGTTATCTTATTCAGCTGTTAAGACTTGGACGAAGCATATGTCCGTAAATCTTCTTAAAACATGAATTAGTTTAATACTGAAGTGTCAAATCTGTAACACTTTACGAAGAAAACATAGCATGAACCATATAACTTTTGCAAGAAAAGCAAATTTTAAGTAATAAATCATAAAAGTATACAGAATGTATGAATGTATTACATGACATTTTGTCTTTCATCTTCTGGCTTTTTACGTTTATATCTTTCGCTTTTACTTAATTTGTTACAGTAAAGAAATGAAAGAAAGGGGATTTTGCGTTTAGAATGGAAACGATTCCAATGGATCATCATATAAAGTTATGCTCACATGTTATTTGGATTTCATCGTAACAATGTTGTAACGTAGTCCTATGAATTATTCAAACTTCAATAATATCGTTTATACACGAACAAATATTGTATCTCTCTCTAATAACTATGTTCTTGCTTTCTCGTAACCAATTCACACTCTTCAAAAATGATCATGTAATCTTCCTCAAGAATATGGGTTTATATAGCTAGCTTATTTTGTTCCTCTGCCAATATAGCACATGTGTAATTTTTCCAGAGTAGTTTTTCTTTCGTAATTACAAGTAATCTCATATGCACAAAAAATGAGAAGGAGATCTCTGAAATATATTTTGTGCCCTGTGAAATCGATCCGATCTTTCTATCTGGTCTTTCAATGTTGTATTTCCTAAATATTCTTCTGAACCTACTTGTTACTCTGGGTATATTAGATAATGGAACCTTATTTTAGTTTAACGTTCATTTCCTCAACTCTTGCTTTATTTTCCATTAATCTAGTTCTATTTTTTTTCGATATCCACTTTTTGTGTCTAAGCTACGGAGAGTAGTTTATCTTTAGTCCATGGACACATTTCTCTTAATAAAATTTTCATAATTTCTTCCTGAACAAAAGGACCTACGCTCAAAACTAAGAAAGGAAAGGAAAAGTTCATTAAACACTATAATATGAACTCGATTCCAGCACGGTATGCACGTTCACATACTCCGATTCTAGCTATGAAGTGAAAATAGCAGCCGTCGACCAATCAGAAGCGAGAGTCTGCCCTAAGCTGTTAATACAAACGGACAATAAAATAAAAGAATAACTCTTGTATAACAGAACATAGTTGCCACTACAAATAATTAACAAACGGAATTATCATTTTATTCATTTATTAAAAGTAAACAAACTCGGTATTATATTCGTTTGTTGCTAATCTCGTTTTCTGGGTAATCCTAAAAGTTAATCTTTCATTTATGTTAATGTTTGGATATTCCAAAAATCTACTATTATAATAATACTTTTATTCTTTCGCGCTGGCATCTATAGTACTCTAATCTAAGTTATGTACCTGTGTAATTTCATAAAATTATGGGTTGGTGTGAATAAAATGACCGCTTTGACGCATGGTGTGAAACGCACCTCAGCAATACAGCACAGAGATCGACTGAGATCACGCGTTTAACGTCACAAACTATGTATACGTCCAACAAACAGGCTGGTGTTCCTAGATAGCCAGGAGGCAGTGTGTTCTTGAAGAGGGTCGTATGAAAGTGCACCATAAACAACACACAATTGCGAGAGAATTTTCTTTATGAATTCAAACAGCAAGCCGCAAAAAATGAATTAGCCCGTCACCGGAAAAAAGGCATTCCTTTTGATTGAAAGAGAATGGGAGAAATTAGTGCCATAGCACATGCCACCCTCTTGAAATTTTTTAAAAATTTGTTTTGCTCTGGAAGCAAATAACACATCGGAGGAAATGAACGGATGTTGTTTTCGGACTTCTCGTAGTTTGGTTAGTAAAATTAATGGATTACCCCCAACGTTTCGTTTTTTAGGTGCGACAGACTGGTTCTTTGCAGATTTAATGTTTCTCAATCTCAAGAACGAAAACATTAACAAAGCATTTGCGACAGAACGGACCATTCGTAGTTTGTTTGTCAAATTTCGTTCAGCTGACACAACATTGCAAAATGCGCCCCGTGTGCACCGCCTAACATCATGTTCAGACGAGCTGTTCAGGAACACCGTGGAAGTGAACCCTCAGAAAAGTGTTCGTGCCATAGCAGCCGAGTTGGGCATATACCATACCACTGTCAGTCGGCGGCTTCATGCTATTGGTGAAGTGAAAAAGATGGACTCATGGGTACCACATGAGTTGACACCAGCCAACAAGATTCGTCGTCTGGAATTCAGTTATCTGAATGTAAGGAAAAAATAGTTTCCTGCATCGGTTTTTCGATTTAGAAAAAAATGGATCTCCTATGACAATCAAAAACGATCAGGACAATGTTTGGATCGAGATGAACGTCCAGGATGGTGTTCGAATCCACCTCTCAACCCACGGAAAGTGTTGTTGCAGTTGTGGTGGTAGAGATCTAACATATCTTTCTCAGGCGAGGTGAAGCAATCACTGCAGATACTTACAGTACTGAACACCATGAAATGCACAGCAAACTTGTCCACAAGGACCCAGCAATGGTCAACAGGTGCAGACTCTCCATGAATTGCCGTATGAAACCCTTCCTCACTCGCCGTCTTCCCCCGATCTCACTCCGACTGATTATCATCTCTTCCAGCATCTCGATTACTTCTTGGCCGGGCGGTGCAACGTCCAATTTAGGATTTCTTTGTATCGCAGACTTCAGACTTATTTGGCCACAGAATCCAATCGTTGGCTGAGCGATGGCAACATTGTATGGTTGCAGACGGCAGCTACTTTGATTAACCAAGTAATGAAGTTTTCTTTTTTGGTCTTTGGACACGATGCACCTGAGACGGACATTTTATTTGCACCAACCCATTTTCTCTTATCTCTTCACAAGAGTATGAACTTTTTGAAACATTACTACACATTCGAAATTAGACCATTCTGAAGTTAATAGAAACATGAGTTGCCAATTTTTTTTTAAATAAAACATTAACATAAATAAATATTTCAAAAGACAGGTGAAAAATAGTAATGTTACTTAGTTTATTTCAAAAGTAAAAATAAGTGATATTACTGTTTAGTTTAATTTTTTAAATAATAATTTATACGGAAATTTTGATTAGCTCGCCATTCAATCTGTCAGTATAGACTGCAAATTCAGTTCCCAGAAACGAATCAGGAGTGAAAATAAAATGTTTGGAAATATGGATAACTTTTTAAGATATGCAAGTTTTCCAGTCGCGAATTAGTTTTCAAAATTTTGTTATTCTTCACAAGAACTAACTCACATAAGAAATGTATTAACGGTCTTCTTACCAATCACACATCCTCCATGTATACAACGTAATTAGTTTACTTAACTGTTTTGGTTACTTAGTGTGTGTGCGTGCGAGCAAACGACTCACAAAAACAAGGAAAGGAAAACAAAAAAATGTAGAAGAAACCAGTAGATGGCTTTCTAAGTTTATAGCGTTGGCCTAAAATTTATTTCCGCAGGAGGACGCCAGTAAATACAAACTGTTTATTGTTGTAAAGTTCATTGTACAGTAAGCACTTTTGTATAATTATGCACTACATATATAATTTCTTTAGTACGTCTGAAAAGAACATACTCTCTGAAAAGAAATTATTATATCTTGCCAAACTTTCACCCTTGACTTTTAAAATTCTCACGGTAATTTGAAGAACAATAACCAATATCCTGCTAATAGCCCATCTAAAAAGCGAAGATCTTTTTTGAAAGTCTGTGTGATATTCATGCTTTAATGTGAAAAAGGTCTAATTTCGATTATTAACGATTTGGTTACTTAATAAGCAACAATCAATATATTTGACAATTTAAATTGTCATAAACGTTTGAAATTAACAAGGTTTTTAACACAAATAAATATGTCTATAATAGCTTAGAAAAATAAAACGTTTAGGTTAATTTCAGTTTCTTTCCGCTCCACAGTTCACCTGCCCATAATGTATATGAAGACGTGCAAAGTGTTTATTTTAGTATTTATAAGGTGTATTTAGTATTTATTGATTGTAAATATATCCAAAATTTACTTCCGTGATCCCTTGCGAATAACCAGAAATAATAACCTGCCTGATTGGTTAAGTATACTGCAGCACTCCTTATTCCATAGACTAGTAATTATGTACAATCATCTGGATTCAAATATTGATATTTTCGGATCTATAAACACTTTGCATCGAACCCTAAATACCAACAACTGAGTTATTCCTTTTGTGTATTATAATCGTAATGTTATTGATATCAATTGCTGTGTTAGCTATATGTCGTTTTAAATTTAATGTCATGTTATTTAGTTTTGTAGTAATTATTTAGTTTTTTATAATGTTATTTAGTTTCTGTGTAAAATGGCAACTCCAACCGTATCTGAAACATAATAAATAAATAAGTAAACGTAAATAATAAGAAGATAGCGTAAGAAGAAAAGAAGAATGTAGATTTAGTTTGAAGAAGAAAAGAATTCTATTAGTTTTTCTGGAGATCTTTGACAAATAGTGATCATATATTTTTTAGATTTGTCAGGACACTCCTAAAAAACGCCACTTTTTTCCGACAGTCCGAATTAGATCCGCAGAAGGAATTGAAGATTTTGATTGAGAAGAAACAAAGATATATTTTTTTTGCTACTGTCATTACCTTTCTCACAAATAACCTTATGTATGGCAAATGTTGAAATTTACAGCCGCCTTGACCGTGACTCAAACCTGGATATCCCAGTTGCCGATTGGGTTTATTACCCTTTACACCGGAACGGCAACCCAACTAACAGCTGGGAGATTCGAGTTCGAATCAAGGCCACGGCAGCTGTATCTGTATTAATTTAAATATTTTACTACTGTTTATATTAATTAACTAATAGAGTACATGTGAACCTGTATTTTAAAATACATTATTTATAATTTTGTAAGCAATGTATGTATGTAAAATTTTTACCTGTAACTATTTTTATGTCCCTTCTAAAAATTCATTTAAAATTGATCCTAAATTATCAATAATGGATGCAGACCAACTCCATCCGTCATGAAATAATAATTGCATGACTTTTAGAATGTTACTGATGTTCTCTGAGCGATAAGTATTCGAATTCAATTATGATATTTCGTGAAACGAATTTGAATTTTTTTGTACCTCGGAGTACTTCGATTCTATTCTGGAAATTACTGTTACGATGGAAGTACCCAGCAGAATTCTACCTTGAGAGCAGGGAAATCGTAAGCTTTGGATGACATCATAGAACCCTGTTACCAACCCGACATCCGGCAATTTGTCCATACATAAAGGCAACACCAGACTGAAAGTTGATGGATCACAGGTAAGCACCGGTAACCATAACCTTCAAATATTTCAAAATTGACGAAGATTTTGGCTATAAATTTAAACTTGTTGCCGAAGGATGTAATAAATATTTCATGTAATTGTTTACTTCTTTCTCCTGTGCAATATTAGTCCTGATACTGCCAACCTTTGGATATACACAACTGCTTTATCTCATTTATAAAGGATGTTTCAGAAACAAAACTCCCTATTTTCGAATGGTTATTATCGTGGTATGAGACATCCAAGCAAGTCAACGCTATATGCCAATCAAGCACAAATACATTGCATTTGAATTACTAACAGATTGATATGTTGAATTGAATTTCATTTTATGGCCTTTAGGCATCTAAGGCTCAGGTCTGGATAGTAGAGGGCAAAGGATGCAGGAAGGTGTCGGCCAACGCGTAAGTTGAAGGTACCATTCCGACATTTGCCTGGTGTAACTGAGGGGAAAACCCTGGGAAACATGTCAGCATGGTCCGCCCCGGTGGGATTGAACCCACGGCATCCTGAATTCTAAGCCAAGCTCGACAACTGGGCCACGGTACAAACTGATACGTGTTCATGTCTTTATTACTCGACGAAACATCATATTATAGTAAAAACAGAGGAGCCTCTACTGGTTACTATCAAAACGCAGAGGTGCAGTCAGTAAGTCCAAGACTTACTAATTAAACCATGGACCAATATGCCAGTATTTCAAATGGCAAGTCTTCGAGATTGCTTAAGTTGTAGTGTTAACTTGTTTGTGTTTCTCCTATCCCAATAATAACCATGAGAAACTATATTTGAAACTATTGTCCTTTCTATATTTTCAGAAATTGTTGTTTATTTTACATATATCAGAGAAAGAGGAGGATATATGAATGCATGGATTAATGTACAAGCATCCTTTGAGAGTAGAGAGAAGAACCTGCACAACAGCGTTCTATATTCCAATAGGATTATGATTGAGTTTTATACTTAAAGTCAAAAAGCAATTGTTACGGCTTTTCTATGATGCAGGTTGTTTATCTAATTTTAAGACTACCAACATGTTTAATGAATTAAAGAAAATTGCATCCCTATTTATGTCATAAGATTGATTGAATTATTATTAACGTCCTAAACGAGCTGGTAAGCTTCTTCTTCGCAGTCTTGATCACATATTCCACTTTGTTTATGTTGTATTTTATTTTAAAGAAAAAGATAATGTCATAGAATAAATACTGTAAAAGTTGATACATTCTCTAATGACGAAAACTGCGAACATTGATTAGCAGATGAAGATACTGGAATGATAGACTTAAATCCCATTTGTAGAAATAAAATACTTTTATTTCAATGTAATTTTTAGTAATCATCTCCACATTAACTCACAAAACAACAAAGTAGAAATTATGATTAAGTCCGATATAAGAAATATTCACCTCGTACAGTATTGTCTTCGAATGGATATCTTTTCCCGTATTCTTGAATTATGAAGGAACGTTCGATTATTCATGTAACATACGATGATAGGATATTCTATGCATGAGTATACAGATGAACAGCCTACATGAGAAGTATAATGGTTGTCAAGAAAACTATTGATTAGTTACGGGAGAAAAACAAAAGACTAATGAAAGGTCACATTCAAAATAATTGCTAGGAAAAAAATTATGAACTATGAAAAATTATACAATATTGCCAAATCGTTAATAAAGAAAGACCCCGACAAAAATACTACCTTAAGCACTTTGAAAGACCTAAGAGACATTACAAAAAGCTACGTTTATCGTGACACCTATGAATTTGTGTCGGCTGATCTATTTTACAGCAAATAATCAGAGTGCATAAATCAGTTTATTTTCCTGGACATCAGGAATATGGAATCACTGTAGCTCTCAATGTATACTGACATCTGTGCTTATTAAAATTCCACAACTTTGTTTTGCTGGTACTATCACTCTGTTACTCTGGTAAGGCTCAGATTTCACCAAAGGTCAACTGCACAGAGATAAAGTCCATATATCGCAATGTTTCTTCTTAATGTCCCTCTTTGGGAGGTTAGTGATGTGCCGTGTAGGTAGAGCAGATTAATACACGAGAGCTGCCTATAACCAGATTTATTATAATTGTGTACAAGTTCCTAAATGTTTAATAAAATGACCACACGGTACAAATCTATATACAAGTATTTTCAGCTATAACATAACTAGCGTATTCTCCTTCTCTTTGATGAATTCTTGTCTCGGGTGAGGGAGATATGGAATGAGATGTAGCATCACCATGAACAGTTGGGTGTTATGAACGATGCCCCGTTTCCAGGCGAATCGAGGACAAGGAGATTGCTCTGAGTCCAAGCATCTCGAGAACGGACGAGTGTCTTTGGTTATTAGATTAGAAGGAGTGTGTTCCGGTCCAGGCAACCGAGAACGGTTTGAGGGAGAGGAGGAGATGACCACCCGGGCGAGAGCGAGTGATGCCTGTTGACCTGAAGTTTGGGTTTTTATAAGTATCCTTTGGGTGTGGTCCACCAAATTCCTCCTCCTGTGACACTAACTCCATCTTCAGTTTTGTTGTTGAATTATTGTTGTCGTCTGCTGGTGTTGGCTTTTCAAATTGTTCCGGATCTTTCTTGCTCGACTCCGATTTACTTTCCTTTTTAATGAACTTATGTATATCATGAAGATGACAATCAATATAAGGACTATCTTTATGGAATAGTTACCACCCTTAAAAAGTATTTTAATTGTGTAACGTTTATGCTTCTGGGAATTATATGGTTCACTAGGAGTTTGTGTCTTTCTGTTGATAGCTGATACCTTTCATCCTTATGCTATTGAGGAAAATACTACGATTTACAAGCTTTTATTTTAATGTTGAATTGGCTGAATTTGAATAATATTGCATAAGTATTTCAATAACATTCATTATACCCCTTGAACTGATCATCACAATCTGAATATGCTTGAGAAAATAGAATATTTTGGCAGACTTGTATCCATAAAATGTTAGAGTTACTGGTCTCGACGTTAAAGATGAATGGCATCGGTAAAGTTCATAAATGAACAGAGAACGACATCTTGAATGTCTGCCTTTACGAAGAGGTCGTACAGCAGACAACTCTACACCTCTAAATCATGTCAAGAAATAGTAACAGATGGTTCATGGATTCTCCTGGGGTAAAATATTCCGGAGGCAAATTAGTCCCTCATTCGGATCTCCAGGCGGGGACTGCTTCAGGGGTCCAAGAACATGATTAAGAAAGACCTTAGAATAGGAACGTGGAGCGTACGAACGTTATACACAACTGGGGCTCTCCAGGTGGCCGTACACAAGACAGAAAAGTACGAGCTGGACTAGGGCTACCATAATATTAGCAGACAAAATACTGACAAATTAGTATAAAGCCCATTTATTTCAATAAAATGAAATTCTGAACAATAACTTGGGACACCAATATGAAATACACACTTAATACAAGGTAACCAAAAGTTTTTGACGTCTCATGGGAAGACGTGAGCACTGATACGGACATAAGTGATTCAGGTACTGTTAAAGGAATCGGGGTGGAAGTAGGAACATTAACCGTAACCAACATAGTAGTCATAGCTCGAGTAGCGGCGAAGGCAAATAGAGGTATCGAGACAGCTCGTTCAGTGTGGTCTGCTTTGTGACTTAGGTGGATTTATCCGGAGCCGATTTAAGTCGCCGAATACGTTTGGGAATAATGCTGTGAATGAACGCACTGCCAAGCATTGGTTCTAGAAATTCAGTTCCGGAGATTTGTGATGAGCTCCGCAGCAGGCGCTTACAGGGTCAGAAGGCGGCCATAGACAAGACAAGAGGAAAACGTGTAGCGAGCTTAGCGATTCCTTCCAGGTTTCTGACAAAATAGTCAGACTTCACCTACATTGCATAGGGAAAGCGTACAAGTTGAGCAAGTGGATACTTTACACACTGTCGAAAGCCAACAAGGACCAACAAGTGACAACCTGTTGTGTGATTATAAAAAACGTAAAAATTGTCTTGACACCTCTAATCATCCAGTGGCTGTTTACATTTCTATATTTCCTAATTTTAAGGTCGGAGGATCTTATTTTCATTAAGTGTTAATACATTTCTGTTACAAAATAGGTCTATTGTTAGGCGATAACAAAGATTGTAGGAAATATTACTAGGCAATACTACAGTTTAATGCCGTAGAAACAATTTGTATGTGTGTGCAACGTCTTTATAAATGGTGTGATATGTATTTGTTGGAAATATGTGAATTAAAATTCAACAACTGACAAAGTGAAAAGTACGGACACTTAGTTAATTTTTACAGTACGGTACGGACACGGACAGAGCTCTTAAAATATGGACTGTCCGTAGAAAATACGGACGTATGGTAACCCTAAGCTGGACGTATTAGTGATGCAAGAAGTTCGGTGGGAGGGTCAAGATAGCATACGACAGAGAAAATACACTTTCTAGTACTGGGGAACACAGTTACACAATTTCGGAATAGGATTCCTCATTAAGAACAGCATCCTTCCGGCAGTTCAGAATATAGAGTTCGTAAACGAAATACTATCCCACGTTACGATACGTGCTCAATGGTGCAGCACGGCTTTAATAAATATTTATGCCCCGACCAAGGACATCGCCGTCATCCAATAGGACAATGATATTAAATCTCTTTGATAACAAATAAAATATTGGATGAAAGTACTAAATTCTTAGTTCTGATTGTTATGCAACACGCATACTTGGAGAAAATCGTTCGGCATATGGAATATCCATGAAATATCGACTTGGTGCAAATGTATTATTGTTTGCTGGTGGAAAGCCGTTCCATTCATGCTCATTTCGACCTATCTTTACTTCAGAGAATCATTGGCAATCCCTACTTCCTTTGGGGAATCCTGAAATATGCATTTTGGATAGTGTAAGTTTAAACTCTTTGATGGTACCATACCGCATCAGCTGTTCATCGTGTAAGAAAGATCAAGTTCTAAAATTAATTTTCCCACGCTTTTGGTAGGCTGTAGTTCCGAAACTAAGCATATTTCTAGAATTTGATGGAGAAACGTTTGTCTTGTTTTCATGTGAGGAGCCTCCATTCGAAGTATGTCGGTGTAGTACATAAATACGCTGCATATATTCAAATAGCGTATTGAAGGAAATCACGCTTCGCCATATATTACCTATAATAACATCCATAGCTAAGCTAACCTATATTACTTATGACCTTATATTCCTGCTTGCTTACATAATCATAGAACTCTACAGTAGTTCATTCAATGTGTACTTAATTGGTATTCTCGCAACAGGTAACCTACCGCCTGCCTGGTGACCTACTACCGACGAATTTTGAGATCGTCCACGGGACATTCAATCGGAATGTTGATTAAATTGTTGTACACTGCGTACAACATTACTGGAAGAATGCATTAAGGTGGTACTGAACAGGATCTACAGGATTTATCGATGTTCGTCAATGATTACCGGGGATATAAGGCAGAAATCTCCCCTGCGTGTCTGTGTGTATAATGTATAATAATGATCCATCTCGATATTTTCGTATCAATTCATCCAGCCCTCCTGTACATACCATGGTATTTTCCAATTCGTGCACTGGTCGTCATTCCACTTTGGTTACAAAAACAATTCAAGCTATTCTACTTAGCATCTGTCGATTAAAGCAGTCCTATTCCACCTCAAAATAAAGCAGAACACTGATGGCAATCCTATTTCACATTCACATAAACACTGCTCTGTGTCCTGGTGTCTCTCAACATGGCCAGAAACTTGTATCCATTGTTCACAAATCGCCACCACAGTTTAGCAAGGATAACGGGGCAGCATTTCCTTGTTGTTGAGATGACTCCATATATATATTTTATCGTCTGAGTGTTATTACTACTAGACGGCGATCATTTTGATCCATGTATCCGAAAAACGATTTACTGTTTTTTTTATATATGCAATGCTTATTTTTGTATTTCAAACTCGTACAAGGTATTCTTTATTTGTTGTATTTTTTAGTCTAACACATTATCTCATTTCTAAGGCGATTCATACTGGTAAGGCCAACGGAAAGTACAGGGTAGACACCTACTGCGATTGCTACTGCCCGGTAGGTCACCTGTTGCGAGAATACCATTTAATTATTCCTTCAATGTTGACACATACAGGTAATTTCGTTCCTTTACCCATTACACGTCCATGGTGTAAAATATCCTTTCTACGTTATCATTAGAATCAGGAACACTAAGGATGAGTTCACAGTCACAAAACTTCAGGAAGGTTATGTGCCGCGAACATACAAAAACTTAGTAGTCTGAGCTGCTGCGGTAACAATTTGAAATAAAAGAAACAAATAAATGTTTTCTCGTTAGATTTAAAATATAATAAAATATGAAAATCGTGTAATACGAATTCATTAAAGAAGTACGATTGTTGTGTACTTATTCGACATATCTTAGGAAATACATACAAAAGAAAATACACAAGAAATTTAAAGGTAACTTGTATTTAATGGGCAATACTTAAGAATAACCTAAAACATGTTTTTGAAGCAATTATAATTATAATAATATAAGGAACATTTCAATTATTATTAGTGGCGACAGAGAATTTTGAACCTGAATCTTCAGTGATAACACAGAATTATCATTCGCCAAGGCAGATTCCAGAAAATTCTATCCGTTCGTTGAAAATAGAGAGAGTATTGAACATTATCTAGAAATATTCACTTTACACTGCTACACCCAGGAATTAAAACCTGAGAGACGTCAACAGATGCTCCTATCTTCACTCTCGCTGGAATTATATCCTAAAGCAATGTAATGTGTTCACCCTAAAGACATTCTGAAGATATGTCTTAACTTCAAAACATTCTATTGAAAATATTCACTAAACAAACATAACTACTGAGCGATATAGTTTTCACAAGTTATTGCAACAAATTGTTCAACCTGTCCGTGACTATATTGCATCCATTAAGAAGCAGGCCTCAAAGTGCAAGTTTAAATCTTTAGAAATGGATGCATGCAATGACCAACTTGTATTGAGTACCTTAGATCCTGCTCTTAGAAACTGTTATTACAAGAAGACAACGTTCTATGGTAAAAAGCATGCGAACTGGCGAGTCAGTTTGAGACTATCGAAGCCGAAAGTAGGTTACTAGGTCTTTGACACATTCTTCTGAAGCATGTAGGCCCTACTGTCAACATTCAAGCCACCAATCATGAGAAATCAAATCAAATGTTAGAACCTTTAAATCTAAGTTTGATCAACCATTGTCGACTAATATTAACTGTAAGTCGTGTGGGTACTCGCACCTTATAAAGAGATGTCCAGCTTACAGAAAGCAGTGTAAGTTTTTTCTGTAATGAATCATTACCACAATCAGTGTTTCGAACGTAAGAAGCAGATAGCTAAAGCAACAATACACAATATGATGATAGAAAATCAAAGCCAAACACAACCAAACGAACAAGGACAAGAAGATACTTGTATTGTTGTAGAGAATATCTGGTTGCATAATATCGCTGATGAAACTTCTTCTGTTGAAAATAATTTATTGATAGTGAACTTAAAACTAAACCAACTCAACATTCAAGCATTAGCAGAGTCAGGAGCTGGCTATAATGTGGTTGATAGAAGAGTACTAACTCGTTTACACCTATCTTTTGAGAAATTTCCTAATTAAATGCTTTTTAAAACAATATCTGGTGATAGATTACCAATTATTTTGAAACATTGTCATGTATTTATGAAAATACAGAACTTATTCTACACTTCTTGGTTTCTAACTATACATTACGATACCCAATCCTAGGCAGACGTGGATTAGATGTCATTCGTCTAGGTTGGAGATCCAGAATGTTGTGCCCTGATGGTATAGTTGATTCCAACACAGCATCATCCAAAAAGTCAGAAGGAAACGCGAGTGTTCATTTCATGTCAATGCATAATGATAAAATTCAAGATGCGTTAAGCAGAGTACAAGAAATTCAAAAGGATTTGGATAAGCAGAACAGAACACAGGATACGTTAAACGTTTTGATAAATAAACTTACAGATATGGTAAATAAAATGCAAGAGCAGGTAGAAACGATGCAAAAGCACATAGTGAGTATAAGAAATGAACATATCAAATCTATACAAGAAACTTAATTAAGTTCAAAACCAACAATCTGACGAGACTATGACAACTCAAGTTCAAAATCAGGAATTCGACATTACGATTAGTGAATCAGGGCAGTTCGAAGAAGTGGAAACGGTCAAAGATGAGGATTTTATACAATCCATTAACATTGATGAGGAACTGGAAATTTCAGATGAAAAGAACAAGATAAAATCTTTGTTCAAAAGCTATTCATTGATTTAAAAACAACATATGATTCCATCAAAAGACAAAAATTTTATACGTATTCTGATGCTATTTGGAACTCCGAAAAAACTTGTTCAACTAGTGAGGATGTGTCTCAGCGACCCCATAAGCAGAGTACGGATAGGTAATAAATAATATGTCAGATAAGTTTCAGATTCGCAACGGATTGAAACAAGGTACGTGATGTCTTACATCACTAGTGTTTAGCTTTGCGTTATAATATGCGATTAAAAAATGAAAGAGGACATCGTTTAAGTTTTGAATCAACTGTTCCTATAGGCTAATTATGTAGATTTAATAGGGGCCGTTGTCTTAGTAGAAGCCCGTGATGAAATGGGTCTACAGGTTAACATAGAGAAAACAAAATACTTGATAAGAAGCCGAAACACAGGGAATGAAGGAAATAAAAACATAAGAATTAGGGATGAGATCATAGAAATAGTAAACAAACTTAAATACTTGTAAGCATATGTAATAAGCAAGAACAATGTCACGAAAGAAAGAAAGAAAAGTAATATCGGGCAACCAATGTTTCTATTCAGTTCAGAAACTCTTAACCTTGCGATTAGTATCAAGCGAATTGAAATTCAAAATATACAGAATGGTTCCTACTGGTAATATTTAACAGTTCCGAAAGTTGGAGTACGACCCTAGCAGATTAACAAATTAGGTGTGTTTGAAAATAAGGTCTTGAAAACAATATACGGGACTTTAGAACTGAGGGAACTACCTAATGAAGGACCACGGACAGTATTATTTACGAGATGTTGAAGGAATAATGAAATCGCGACGACTATGGAAGACAGGCTATGTGGCTCGGATGGGGAAAACACGAAGAATATATTTCATCGTGATTGGAAAACCGGATGGCAGGATACTGTTGGGAAGATCGAGATGTTGTTGGAAGGCCAATATTAGACGGAATCTTCGAGAAGTTCATGTTGAAAACAGGCTTGATCTTGCCCAGGATAGAATCTAATGACGATCGATGAATTTGCGAGTTCCGTAAGCCACAGAGTTGGTTGGTTAATTATACCCATAACATCTTGGAATATTTATGGAGCAGAACTAAATGCAAATAGCAGCCGGAAGTATTCACTAAGTCGCCAAGGTGCACTTATAAGTAGTAACAATTTTACAGACTGTTCTTTAGTTCACAATAGTTCGTGGTGTCCTCAAATCTTGCAACAATAATTTAACTCATTTTCCGACGTTATAGAATTACGAAATTTCGCACAGCGACGTAAGTCTGGTGACAATACAATATCCCATTGTTACGTTCATATATTTCTATATTTTAAAAGCATATTTTAATATTTTTTAACACGGACTCCTTTATCCTAATATAAATAGTAACCTGCAACGATGTTCCGTTTGACTGGTTGCAGAATACTTTAGGATTTGGGTTGCAAAACATTAGCTTGAGAGAAAGTATCCGAACACCGAGATAACTAAAAATAAATACAAAGAAAACTTCTTAGACATATTTTTTTAAAAACAATTCGTACTGCAAAGTAAAAAAAAAAATGTTTATGCATGACTAAAAAGGAAAGCATGTGGCGCACCAGTAAAATTGAAGAATTTATAAAGTAACTGTATACGAGAGAGCGCCCGATGCTTTTCTTTTTAGTCATGCATAAACAACTCGTTTTTTACTTTTTAGTACGAATTGTATAATAAAAGTATATTTTTAGAATTTTTTAATTTTTTTTATTGATCTTTTAACTCATTATTGTTGACACACCTGCCCAACATCAGAGAAGGGCTCAATACTTTTTACTTTAATATAAGCAATAATGAGTCATTAGAGGACTGGAAGTTTTTTGGACATGTCTGGTTTATGTTATCAATTCTTCAATTTATTAACTTTACATCATTATCCGTTTGCTGGTGTTTTCAAATATATAGTTATATTAATATAGCAAATCTTATTGTAAACCCTCGAAGGACAAGACTTTGCGTTTGATGCACGATTTACATTCATAATATTATGGGTATTATCGTCAACATGTTGTGTCTTTAACCAATGTCTCCGAGGACGTCATATTCTTTTACCCTTCTTTCTAACCAGGTTTTATTCAACTTAATGATAATTACATAAAATTCTAAATTTATATTTTTTTTCTGCAAAGGGTTTATCTAAGATCGAACTACTGCAAGTGTCATGGTCTTTCACATTAACCCAATTCGACTGAGCTTTTTATATAAGTTTCTGTAAGGGCCATTTATCTGTGATATTCACTCCATCTCCGCAATCAATGAAGATTTCAATCCTGATAAAGTATCTAACACTGTTTCAATTTTCTTTTATCTGTAAAGTCAAATGACTAATATCTATTCCAATTAGCGGATAATATTTGATTGAAGTACCTTATATTTTTAACGATTGACCGATACAAGCTTCAGATTTGTCCGAAATATTTGAGCAAAGTGGTTGTATATTCTACTAATGCGGTTAAAGTGTTAACCATCCGCTGGATTATCTATAAATGAATGACACAATTCACATTGTTCATCAAGCCATGGATAATCGCTATTTGAATGAAATAACTCAATTTCTTTTATTTTTTTTATCTGATTATGAAAATCATTTATTGTTTATAGGTCACTGACGCTTTTTGGGTCGTGTGTTTTGTCGCAAAAGCATACTGTGGGCACTTTGGTAGGTATTAAAGATACCTGCTGGGAGTAATCAGTAAGATGTTCCATGTAAGAAAGTTAATGAAAGATGAAGCTTTTCTAACTCCAATGGTCGAAGTTGCAAATCGGGTATGAGTAAGTTTTCATGGTCAAAGTACAACGCTCTGAAAACAAATATTGTGAAAAGTGTGTTCAGAAACTCTCAAAGGCTAGTATTTAATGTAAGCCTCAAAGTTTATTTTTTTTGCACTCCTTTTTTAAGCACTATGATGCTCACACAAGTAAAGTTCACGGCAAAAGATTTCACAAAAAAAATCAAAGTGATATAATAAAGGTATTTATCAAAGAAGTTGGAGTTTAAACATATTGGCACATAGGTTTTGGTCCAAGAAAATAGAAGAAATCCCGGAAAGAGAAGACGAATCAGATTTGTAACAGCAAGGATACATTTTCAGGATATAGACATTGAAATTATTTAATTTCACCACTTTCTTCAAACTCTAGAAACAATGTGAAAAATTTTGTCTATCATTGTGGCTGTATTTCGACACTGGAGGAGTTGTACTTTTCCATTTCCTTATGAATTCCTATGGTGAAACGGCAGTACAATTCTCAGGTGTCGACTTGTAGATTCACTATGTCTCTCTAAATTGGTTTGGTTTCGGTATTTCTCATAAAACAAATTGCTATACAATCCCTTATCTGTATTATTTTCAAACACAGAAACATTGATCTTAATGGCTTGTCCTCGTTGCAACTTGTGTTTTGCTATCAGATTAGTTTTTTGTCGAATGGAGGTTAATTATTAGATTAACATTTTGAAATAGGTTAACTCGGTAATTTTACTTGACTTACATTTTCTTTTAGGTTAGTGTAGTTATAGCTATTTTCCTATCATTTGATAAGTTGTAAACAGGAAAAACTATAAATCAAATCTCTCTCTGCCTCTTCCTACGTAGTTATTCTGTATGTCTTTATGGCAGTTATCGTATGCACTGAGAAACATTACAAATAAAGCCATCACATATATACACTTTAAAGTATTAATATTTAGATCAGTTTCCACAATGTCCTGTTTACATATTATTCTAAGACTGACTCAATTCCACATTAATAAGAATATTAGATGCTAGCTTCCAATAACAACTAGTTGCATCCATCATTTCATGA
Source organism: Lepisma saccharinum (assembly GCA_022664845.1). Classification (NCBI taxonomy): domain Eukaryota; kingdom Metazoa; phylum Arthropoda; class Insecta; order Zygentoma; family Lepismatidae; genus Lepisma; species Lepisma saccharinum. The sequence goes on from JAGDQP010001879.1 coordinate 82,525, forward strand.
TTAAACCAATGCAAATATGCCATACGTAATCTGGTACAGATCCACATACCTATTTCATCATATGGGATTCGTTTCTTAATCATATACTGTATATATTCTCACTTTTCTTTCTTACTAATAGAGAGTTCGTTATGTATTTACTCGCAGATAAGTCTCTAAATATTTATGTTTCTTTGCTAAATATAAATATTGTTAGTTACGTATGGGAAGATAAAATCAAATGAATTGTATGGTAGGTAATAGTAATATGACTTACGCCCGTCCCATTACATAGCTTCACAAAATCTTAGATTTGATATAGCTCCTTTTTGAACTAGATTACTTATATCTAAAACACTTAACTAATATTAGGCATCAAACTCTATCAAAAATTGCAAATGTTTATATGCAGTAAGGCATGTGTAAATACGACAATGTTTCAATTCAATTTATATCAATTAAATAATTGTCGTACTAACAGTATGTTAAAAGAAGCTATCTTGAAGGTTACTCCTCTTCATCATTGTACCATGATTCCCTTTATCACCGTGACAAAATTTGGTTGAAATCGATTCAGATGTTCTAACACAAAGTGTTAATACGTATTAGATTAATAGAATTTCGTTACCATGGATACGGTAATCAGATTTTAAATTGAAGTAACGTTGGAAATTTGATGTGACGATCTTTGGTTAACCGTTCTCGCACGTTGAGTATAATTACTTTCAGAATTAAATATTAACCGTTGTGCTACCTAAAAAAAAAATCTTTTGATAAAGCATTATTCAAAGTAGCAAATAGTGAAATCTTTAGAAATGTTTTCCATTAATATTTGATTGACAAGAGCCATGCTACGCCTTCCCGGGACTATATATTACTGATTTATAAAGGACGTGTCGTTCAAAAGGTCCTGACTTACTTGGAAGTTTTGTACGGGAATAACTTTGCCATTACACTGAAGTGCCAAAATTCATCGGGTATCTACCTAATAACATGCGGGAGGGATCCCTTCGAGCACGGCGAAGTGAAGCAACTCAACGTGACAGCGAGGCGACAAGGCGCTGGTAACACTAGCCACCACACATTTGGTAAAAGTTCGGGGAATGACTGATTCAAATTGTGCTCCCTTCCCTGATGTATAAAAACAGTGCAAAACTTTTCTGGCACTCTCAGTTTTTTTTATATTACACGTAACCCTTAAAAGTCCGGTAGGTAGTTTAGTTTTTCAGACAGTTCTGAAACACAGTTTCCACCTCTGCCCCCTCCTAATTGCCAGAATGCCATGATACATGCACCATCGGAAAGGTTATACAACACAGAGTTTGACGATGTAAGATTTGCGTCGACAATGCTCTATTTGTAAAAGAAGAGGCAGAAGAAATAAGAAAACGTTTTAAAATTGCTAATTTTTAAATATTGCAGAAAGGTGGCAACACTGCAGATACTGATGCCGCCACAAAGTCTCGCCCATAAATCCGCTATAAATACACATCAATCATAATTATTCAAGAGAGAAAAAGATTTGTATTATACATGATAAGAAAAGTGCAAAATTCAAGAATCTTTGTTCGCTTCCATTAATTGTTAATTTTCTTGTCATTTGTTTGCTTCACCATATGCCAGTATTGTACATGTGTTGTTTTATTCTCTTTCACAGTGAAGTGACTTGTTTGGAAGCACTGACCTTGATGTAGAGCATGCGCGCTTCTTTCCCAGGTTTTTCCATGTTTCGACAACAGGACGCTTACTCCTTCTGATTTTAACAGTAAGGGCTGTGTTGTGAGACGCTGCTGTTTTTTACGACGTTAATTGTTCTGAAAATCATGGACAAGAAAAGAGGAAGACGTTGCGAACTTGCTAACAGTTTCTGCTATGTGTGTGCATCATTTGTTCCCAAGTCACAGAGAAGACCTATTGGAAGAACAGTGAAAACAGCTTGTAGACTGTATTTTGGCTGTCAGGTTGACGACCAAGACAAAGACTGGGCGCCCCACGTGTGCTGTAAGACGTTTGAAGTCAGTTTATCATTGTGGTTTCATGATAAAAAAACGTAAATTGCTGTCCCTGCAATTTGGCGAGAACAGACCAACCATTACAATGAGTGTTATTTTTGTATGACAAATGTGTCCGGGTATTCCAGGAAAAATAAACGTAAAATATCGTAGCCAAACTGTGGGTCTGCCATGAGACCTGTGCCTCATGACGACAGTATGCCTGTTACAAGTGCACCAAGTGATCCTGTGCTTGACGAATAAGTTGCACCAGCATCATAAGACTCTAGTTCAGTGGCTTCCGATGAGGATTTTATTCCTGAATCTTCAAGTAGTCCATATCGCGGCCATCAACTAGAACTAAACGGTCTCGTGCGTGATTTAAAATTGACAAAAGAAGATGCTGAGCTTCTAGTCTCGAGGTTGCAAGAATGGGGATTCTTACATGAGGACACAAATCTGACTTACTACAGAAACCGACACAAACAATTCTCTGCATTTTTTCAGATGAAGGACTCAATGTGCGTTTGTGTAAACATTGATGGTTTAATGATGGCTGTGGGTTTCGAACATAAACCTGAAGAATGGCGTTTGTTCATAGACGGATCAAAATACAGTCTTAAAGCCCTTCTTCTACATAACGGGAATCAGAAACCTTCTATCCCAGTAGCACATGCTGTTGGACTTAAGGAAACATATGAGAGTATGGCAGGTATACTGAATGCATTTCAGTACAATGAATACAAGTGGAAAATTTGTGCCGATTTGAAAGTTATTGCTTTGATTATGGATTTACAGGGTGGATACACCAAACATTGTTGCTTTCTGTGTTTATGGGACAGTCGAGCCATTGACAAGCATTACCAAACAAGAAAATGTCCAGAAAGAAAAACACTTATTCCAGGACAAGAAAATGTAAAACATTTTGCTGCTCTAGTTGATTCGGAAAATGTACTTTTGCTACCTCTTCATGTAAAGCTGGGGCTTATGAAGGCATTTGTAAAAGGAATGGACAAGTATGGTGATGGTTTCGAATACTTGCGACAAGTGTTCCCACGGCTATCGGAGGCCAAATTAAAAGAAGCAGTATTTGTTGGACCACAGATTAGGAGGCTCATTTAAGACGCCCAATTTACAGGGACATTGAACCCAGCTGAAAAAGCCGCATGGTTATCTTTCAAGGTTTTTAGGGAACAGGAAAACTGAAGACTATGAGAAACTGGTGTGTGATCTCCTACATAACTATAAAGTGTTGGGCTGCAGAATGTCTTTGAAGCTTCACTTTCTGCACTCGCACCTTCATTTCTTTCCTGAGAATTTAGGAGCGGTGAGTGATGAGTAAGGTGAACTATTTCATCAACAGATCGCGCAAATGGAACAACGTTATCAAGGTAGCTGGGATACTGCCATGATGGGGGACTATTGTTGGTTACTTCAGAGAGAAACCAAAACAGTGTACAAGAGGAAATCTCAATTCGCAACTAAGAAATCATCTAAGTATCGAGCACAGTAAAAGCTTCTGTAAATTTAGAACTGTGCCACCATTAGTCATCTAACCTGCTATGTAGTTAAATAGTAGTAAATATTTCCATTATTATGTAAGATTATAATTGATGGAAGATGTAATTTTCGGTTTTCAGTTTAATGGACCATTTTTAAACCATTTGCTTATGTGACATTTAGAACACCCTGTACTTGGCGTTAGACATAATCTATTTTCTTCGTAAGCTATACGAGCTAGATTGTAAAATGTTTATTTTGTTTCATTTCAATATGTACATATTAAGCAGAATTACAAAACACACGTATTTTAGCAATTTCATTTCTATTGTGATTTTGACTTTTAATCAACCTGAGAAGGTAAAACAGATCATATTGTTTGATGATGTTTCATGTACTGAATTTCCACATGCAGTTTGTACTCTGCAGAGCATTTTGCTTTAAAATAATTTATTTCCTTGAACACTAAAAGTCAGAATAAATATAGAATATAAAGTGCAATTTTATTTTAGGGACACCCTGTAGACAAAAAAAGTGTGACGTGATGGAAAGTATTTGACATGATTTTTAGATTTAGAGGGTCGGTATTATTTAAGAACATCCATTTTCGTGACTTCTACAGAAAAAAAGTTCAGTTTTGTTGGCTAGTGTAATCTGCTGGAGGAATGTGCAGCATGCAGTCTCGATTGATGTTTACAATTCGGTGTTTGTTGAAGGGGAGGAACCTGGACAGGGAGAGCCCGTTAGATGATATCCCACATGGCAATCTAGGGGGTAAATCTTGCGTTAGAAGTTTCCAGAATGTTCCTTAAAGCAGTCGCGCACCATTACGGCCCGATTACTTGGCGCATTTTCATCCTGGAAAAATCCCATTGTTAGCAGGGTACACGAAATCTCTAAGCCGATGGTCACCAAGCAGTTGAACGTTGCGCTGACCCGTCAATGTCCGGTTCAAGTGGACCAGAGGACCCAAACTATGCGAAGTAAACGCGCTCTCCACCATGACGGAGCCACCACCAGCTTGCACAGTGCCTTGTTTACAACTTGGGTCCATGGCCTCACTTGGACCCTACCATCCGCGCGTACCCATTGGAAACGTGACTCATCCGACCACGCTACACGTTTCCAGGCCTCTAAGGTCCAATCCACGTGTTTCTAAGCCCATGTGAGTCGTCCCTGCCGATGGGAAGCGATTAGTAGCGGCACACATGTCGGTTTTCGGCTGTGATACCCCATGGAGATCAAATTGCGGGATACTTCTGACACTTACTGACCTCTCAGACAAGTTTCTGTGACGTCTTGTATTGATCCTGCAGTCAGATCACGCACTGGTGCTTGTCTGACCTAACAAGTCTGCCCAGACGTCGAAGGTTGCAGTCATTAGCACCCGTGTGCGGCCATTGCATTATCCCTAATTGGCCGTAATGGCTGCAATGCGGTACTCACAATCCATCCTTGATGCTGTGGGGCGAGTAAAGTTGAATGTCCGTACGATTTTCTTAATCGAATGCCTCATTCGTTTGGCACCAACTAGCATCCCGCGCTCAAACGCCGATAATTCCCATCGGGTTGCCATCACCAGACTCCAAGACGTTTCACTGCACTCATAGAAGTGACCACACTGCAATTGTCTTGCGCCGTTCGACCGGTTTTCCGGGACGTTATCGCTCCATCAACTAGTACCCTCTCGCTGTCCCATGACTTTTGGCACTTCAGTGTATTTCCCAACATGTTCGTCTCTACACTCCATTAACTTAACTAATACAATACGTAAAACATAGATTATCAAACGTCATAAAAAAATACTGAATGATCAAGGAGAAAGGGACATTATAGTTCGAAAAATGGATTTTTTTTTAGTATTTCTTAATGCAATATAATGTTTATTTAGGAGGCAACAGGTCACATTTAGTAATATTTTTGTGTAAATACTTAAAATATTATCGGAGATGTGACTTACGATCACCTGGAAAGAATGCACATGGGAAGAATATGTTTACATACGTTCATAACAGAACTAAGAAGAAATAGACTTCCCGAGATTTTTGACATAGTATCGAAGGACAGATTTAAGTCAAAATTTATATTTTGATATAAATTGAGCCTTCAATTGATTAGAGAATCATAATTTTCAAATTATTCAAAAGAAGATTCGTAGTAAACAATTTATATGTTCCCTACAGACTTTTCTTATGAGACGATTGACTGTACAGAAGAATTATGTAATAGTGTGTCAGGTTCTGTCATTCAAAACACACAAAGTAAATAGTAGCTTATATCTTTTTAGTAAACCACGAACAAACATATTTAACATTCACCTACTTGGAAAATCAATCCAACATGTAGGTTCAGCAGCAAAAATATTGGTTTAGACTTATTAAATATTGATTTTGAAATATGATTCAATATAAAATGTAATTTATTTGGCCAACTATATTCTGTAATATAGTAATTTTCTTACCAGTAAGTAGTACACTACAATTTGGCAATATTACTGTTGTGTCAATATTAAATGTTAAATAACATGTGTGCATTAGTATTGTTATTTCAGGTCCACGTGATTTATCATTACGTAACGAAGTGCCCAACGGCTAGCAATACTGTACCTCTCTTTGATTGATACACAAGCAAACCTACATACAATTTCAAACAAACAGGAACTTGGTAATCTCTGAATCAGGTATAGAGAATTTATATTGAATGATATCAACAATCTGAAATCAACAAAGAAGGAAGGTGGGGAACGAATCAGTCATGGTTTACTCGTTCTGTTTAAAATAAAACCTCATTTGCTGATAAGAAATCTTTTATCATATACTGGTTCACTGATGTTGAGAATTACTTTTATTGTTTAACTTATTTTTTTTGTTGCCCTTCTGACCGTTTAATAGTATTTTCTGTCTAACAATGAAACTGTATCCGCAAGGACAGGAAAATCTGCATGAAACTTCCACAGTGCATTGATGATGTGTTCGAATGAAAGTTTGAAAGCAGGTTCGAAGCCATATGCTTCCCCCTTCCAAGAGCGCAATGCTGATCTGAAATTGGCGCAATTAACATATTTATCACAGGAGTTACATGTTTGTGGATCACGAAACATAAGATAGAACGTCTAAATTTATTACAGTGATATTCACAGTTCTTCTTTTATACCAATGATGGGAGTTGGAGCGCTCATAACTTTAAATAGTGCAAAATAGTCATCAACCAAATTTAACTTCATAATATTTGAGAATTGCAAACGCAGTATTCAAAAAAGCTAGGAAATGATCATAGGCTTTGGTAAATAGAACCTAAAAACCATTGAAATGGCTTGACCCATGTTGGCATTGAAGAAAATTTCACTTTTTGCCACTAGAACACAATAAAATGTGACAGCACGCAATGCTTGACCACAATGGAACACTCTTCCTTAAAATAAAAGAGATATGTGTCGGGATACCGCCAAGAAATGAATTGGTTACGAAATTAAAAGGATAGGAAGTATCCTTTGAATCACATTGTATTTATATAATATTCGCATTTGGGAGGGATCAGAGTAATTAATTAACAGGTCAACTTCATCAATAACTTTAATCAAACATTTAAATTATCTTCAGCGCAACATTTTATATTAAAGTTGAAAGGAAAGAAGGAAATTTATAACTTCAACACACACGTATGAAGTGTTGCCTATCCTTCAGCCTTTCAGAACAAAATTTCGAAAATTTTGAAGTCCTATAACTCGTGTTCCACGAAACTCCGAAACGTGGAACAACAGGAGTGTTCATTTGAATTCATCATCAATGCACTGTGGAAGTTTCGTGCTGATTTTCGTGTCCCACCGGAGACAGTTTCCTTGTAAGTCAGTAAAATATCCGAGTTGGTTTACATCAGAAATTATTAATACACTAAAAGAAAAAGAATATTACAGAAAACGTAAAAATCTATCAGATTATAACTACAATATGTTTATTGAGTTGCGAAAACAATTAAAAAGTAAGTTATCCCGAGCTTATAAACAATATATAATGCAAATTGAGGGTACATTAAATAATAATGTTCTATTATTTTGGAACTTTATTAAGAGTAAAAAACGAATAATAACACTATCAGTTGTATGCATTATAATAATCAAAAGTTAAATTCTACCAAATCAAAAGCTGATGGTTTTGCTCGACATTTTAGAAGTGTATATCCTGCTAACTCCGCTCCTTACGTTATTCCACATGGAAGTAACCTACAAGTTTCCTATTGTCTATCAATTGAAACAATCACCAACAATGAAATTAAAGCCTCTATTAAAAAGTTGAAATCTACGAAATCAAGTGGCCCTGATATGATCCCTACATATATGTTTAAAGGATATGCACACGTATTAATCTCACATATATTTAATCTTATTTTAAGAACGTCTACTTTTCCCACAATATGGAAAACTAGCAAGGTGTGTCCCATACTTAAGAAAGGTAACCCAGATAAAATTGAAAATTACAGGCCAATATCTCTCATATCCGTTCCTGCCAAAATATTTGAACATATAATTTATAGTAGAATTTACAAACATGTAAAACCATACATTTCGGCATATCAACATGATTTTTATTCTGGACGTTCCAAATTTAGTAAATTTCGTTCAAAATGTATCAGATTCTATTAATAATAAATGTACAGTGGACGCTATACACACAGATTTTGCAAAGGCCTTTGATAGACTCGACCATAACATATTACTTAATAAATTATCAAATATGGGTTTTTCACATAAATTCATGTTATTAATTTGTTCTTATTTGCAAGGTAGGAAACAGTATGTAGCATTTAGTCAAGTTAATTCTACAGTGTATGACATTGCTTCAGGCATAATCTCGAACCAATATTATTTTTACTGTTTATAAATGATCTGCCTGCTATTATCACGTATTCAACATGCCTTTTATATGCAGATGATACGAAAATTTATAAAGAGATCAAAGCTGATAAAGATAAATTATTACTGGAGGCAGATCTGGATAGTTGTCACAAATGGAGCATTCAAAATAGGTTGGCTTTTAATATTATTAAATGTGTATCTATTACGTTTTCTAGAAAGAGCCATAGTTATCACTACGAGTATAATATTGATAATATTGTAATACGGAATGTTAGTTACGTAAACGATTTAGGTGTACTTGTGAATAGTAAATTATGTTTCAAACAACATATAGAAAATATTACCAATGACGCATATAAGTCATTGGGTTTCTTAAAAAGAAATAAAAGGGAATTTAGTACGACAAAGGCTTGTGTCACTCTGTTTAATAGTATTGTTCGTAGTAAACTGGAATATGCGTCTATTGTGTAGTCACCTTATTACAAACAGTACGATAAAAAAATGAGCGCATTCAAAAAAAGTTTTTAAGATATTTGTATTACAAAACAATTAATAATAGTTTCACTCAAGCAAATATGTCATACAATGAGTTATTAAATATATTTGATTATTCTTTGTTATCTGTAAGGCGTACTATTGCTTTAATGGCTTTCTTATTTAAGTTGATAAACGGTAGCATAGACGATCAAGGACTTGTGAGCCAACTAAGTTTCAGTGTTAAACAAACAAACCTTCGAATGAGATCTCCATTTTATATTACACAAGGTAGAACTGAATCATTTGTTAATTCACCTTTAATTAGAATGTGTAGAACTTATAATAATTTGTCAAAAAACAATACTGAATTAGATTTTTCGTCCTCTTACTCACTGTATATAAGTATTATTAAATATGTTGTAAGCAAATAGAAGAATCATTAATAATTATGTGCATATTATGATGTAATATTAAAACTTGCACAACTATATGTAATGTAAATTAAGTTTCGATGCCAACATTTTATTTCCTTAATATAGACTATATAATGTTTCTCTTGTAGTATATATGTGTATCATGTGTTTTTATTTTTGTTTTATTTGTGTCTATAGGACAAATATCACATATTCAAGTGTATCATGGACATAACTTTTTTTCGTTTTTTTTTTTTTTGCTTTGTATTTTAAATATTATCTGTGGTGAAGTGTCTTGTAATGGAACTTATGTAAGCCTATTGTAATAGGGACTAATATCCTGTTACATGTAATAGGTACCAAATAAATAAATAAAATGTCTGAAGATGACTAGCATTTGATTAGTTAAGGTCACATAAATCCTAAAAACATGAATCAAATTGGCCGGCAGCAAGACACGTTTGTCCAGAGTGCGGATTCCTAATGTGCGATCATAGCCACTAGATCGCGGGACCTGGATCGTGTTCGCGTTGAATATACTTCAATTTATGTCATGGCAGTCCCATTTTGGTATCCAGGCAGTTTATCGAGGAAAGTGATCTACACTTGCCGGGCTTTGTGGTAAGTCCACAAATCCATCTACTGTGAAGCTAATATAGACTGTTGGGAAGAGATCGCTCTCTTAACGAGTGTTATTTTCTGTACCCTTTTTCTACTTCGGATTCAGAACCGAGCGTGATTCGAATCCCATATTAGTAGAAGGTCCCTGTCCTGAGAATCCACGAGTTTGAACAGAAGAAAGATCATAAGTCAATCAACCAATGGCTTAGACTTGACTCATATATTTGTATAAACCTAACGTAATGCTTTAAGAAGTACCTTCATGTATACATACTGTAAGTTAAATATATTAAATGGATCTACATTACATTATTTGAGGCATTTAAATGTGTATTATTGACTTTCTTTTATTGTGTGGGAATGTTAATTTTAACCTTAGTGCATATGACATCCGAATTTAAAACTCATAACATGGCACACAAGTAATGTTTCATTGTAACATTGTAGCATTTTTGATATTCAAACGCAGAGAAATGTAATATTTGAGATTATTTTCTTCGTTAAATGTCTCCATGAAACAGTGGTTCAATGCTCTGCAGCAGCGAAATCCAGACTTTTGTGTAGGGCTGTTCAATTTACGATATATATAAATTCTATTCATTTTTTTTTGCAAAACAATACATTATTTTTTTAACAAAATATCGTTTTTTAAATACCAAGAATCGAATTCTCGATTGTTTAAATTAAAATTGTGTTTCAATCTTTCGATTAAAATCGTTTTCGATTTTTCAATCAAAATTCTTTCCGAATTTTTAATCAAAATTCCTTTTAGATTTTCGATTAAATTCGTTACTCAATTTTTCGCTTAAAATTGTTTTGGAATTTTTCAATAAAAATCATTTTCATTTTCGATTATTTCAATTAAAATCGTCCCTCAATTTTTCCTTTAAAATCGTTTCTGATCTATACGATTAAAATCGTTTTAGATTTTTTAACAATTAAATTGTCTTAGAGTTTTCAATTAAAATTAATTTGCGGTTTTATGGAAAGTCTTTTGTTTTGAATGATTTCGTCGTGTTTTAAGTGAGAAGCTTCAGATGAGAATCTACTTATGCATCGCTGGCATTTATCTGTTTGAACTGAACTTTGATTAAATGGCCTTTTTTATGTACGATGAGGGAAGGTCCCTACTCTAGAATTCATTTTAAGGAATCCTGCCGTTCAGTATTCGGAAGTGAAAAATTTCTGCACATATTCGTGAAAAGGAAAAATATGGTCAAATGTTTATTTACAACAATACGATTGCATTATTTTTATTTCGCCAAAGATTGTCATGTGCAAATCATTGTTAACAATTTCCAAGATACTTCTTTCTTGTTTGAGTCCTTCATTATTTTAAGAAATTTTACTTGAAATCTTAACAAGAAATGGATTTGTGGTTCCTTGAAGATCAAACTTTGGGTTCCAAATCTTCGACACAAAAAATACAGCTAGATGAAGAGGTTTCTTTGGTTATTTGGAGGTTTCCCGATATTTGGGGGATTCCATGCTTCTAAGCTTGTAACACTGTAGATTGCATAATATTTAACTCGTGATATAAACAATAGTCGAGGAAAAGACTCCGTAGTGTACGCAATCTATGTGCTTATTTATGAGTTTGTGTATTGCATTTGTGAAGAACCATAATCATATTTGTAAGGTAAGTTGTCCAGAAATCGTTACTTAGATGTTCGAAGTTATTACACACCATCAAAGGGTCAAGCGTTGTGTGCGCATAGGTAGTTTCATTTCCTTTAGTCAATGGTACAAACTCCAAGTATTCATATATTTCTAATATTATGAGTTTTGGAATAATCTGGACATTACATTGTGGGTACTTCCGACACTTTCACCAACAGTATATTTCTATACTTTCTTCGCAAAATTATATGTGACAATATTCGTGTAAATTACAAAGATATCTCTCTTTGTTTTCCGCAACAAACATTGTTCGTAACTACTCCTAAGAATTCGAAAGACTCTAGGAACAATGAAACAATGGCTTCAGTTTTGATGCGGTACGAAATAGGATGAATTCTTGATACAGCTGCAAAAGCGTCTCATATTCCCTGATATACGTTGCGGGACAAAAGAAGAAAATAAAAATAAAAATTTCGAAGGAAGTCAAACTTGTGTTCCCATCAAGAAAGGAACTGAGGTAAGGAGAGGTTATTTGGATCGGATATGATTCTACAGATTTTCATTATGAAAACCTGCATCGGCTATCAACACCACAGCGTAATTGGAATTGATTTTCATCGAGTTCTTCCACCCTTTGTTTGACTTTTGTTCTTAAAGGTTACGACGAAAGCTAGCGAGGCGATGAAATTCCTTTTACTTTTTATTCCCTTTAAAATCATTTAATTTTAAGAAATTCTGACATACGCCATCTCCACATGGAATATAAATTCATCCTAAAGTGTTATTGAGTGCATATGGATAATTATCAAATGCTTATATATGTTTTCATTTGGTGTCGGAATTGTCCCAATAAAGTGTCGGAATTCCTCATGTACTGGGTCAACCTCGACACTTCAGTAGTTTTATATAAACACAATCTGTAGTGTTATTTAGTTTTATTTTAAAAGAGTATTTAGATGTGCAGAGTGTATGTTAAATGAAAAAAAAGAGACAATAGGTTTTATGACGACATACAGAAAGCTTATCCCAATGATTCATATGTTTTCCAAGATACGATAAATGTTTAGCGTGTTGTAAACCTCCCAAAGGACCATATACTTTCTGCAAATCTTACATGTATATATAAATAAAATATTCGTTTTCATATTTTAATTACTTCTTTGTACATTTACATCACATTTGCAAATAAACCCACATACGGGCCAAATGAAACTTAACTTTACAGCCAGTGCCATTACTATGTTATTTCTTGTCAAATTCTAAGACAAAGAATACGCTTTGCAAAATATTTCTTAGGGCCTTAGGGCTCAAGTAATTAACAGTAATATGCCAAAGAATTTTGTGTAGCTAATAAACCCCAATGAGGGAGGGAATGTCGGCGATTGTCAGCTGAAATAAAAATATACTTATAAAATAATATATTAATACTCCTTTTATGACAACATGGACTACAATCAGTAAGTGTAGAAATAGCAAATTAATGAATTAAATATAAATAACTATTGAATGGATGAATTAGTAAAATTTTGCACGTAATAACTAGACCACATGAGAGTTCCAATAATCTAAATGCTATGCCCATACCACTTGCAGTCATCATGGAAAGCTCGTCCCAAAATAACCACTTCCGGATTCTAATTTTTATAGTGTTCTTCAAAATAAATCCATATATCTCCAAATGGCTCAAGCTACCAAATTTCGTTTCAAAGTACTAATATAATGAGGATGTTACAGTGTAAACTAAAAGACTATATATTTAACCGTTTGGAAGATAAAAATTAATTATCTTATGTAAACGTTCAATTTTACGTATAGAAAAAGTACATTTCCCAGGAAACTTCGTGTTGTTTAACCATCAGCCCCACTAGTTACAAACGATACTTCGTTCAAATAATCTCCATGTCATATAGAAAAACATATTTAACCGATGGGGGTTGATGGTTAGAAGAAATACTTTATACTTTAAAGTTGAGTACCTCACGTAGAAGTATATGTTTGAAATTCAGCTAAATAAACCGACACATGTCTGAAAGTTCTTATGATATCCAAACTACATTTTGTGTGACAAGTACTGATATTTTGAACATATCACAATAAAAGTTTCTGGTTGATAACTTCAGCCGTGTTTGAAATTGAAAATATTTACTGCTTATCTCGCTGACTCTAGGAGCACGGACGCTAAAATATCAGAACACAGGCTTAAAAACAACATCGAAGAAATACGTGCATATCTTCAAGAGGAAAGCATTTTTGTCATCGACAGAGGCTTCCGGGATTCACCCCATCTTCTATCAGACTTAGGTTTCTAATCTGAAATGCCAGAGTTCCTGCAGAAAGGACAAAAACAGCACACGACTTTGTAGGCAAATAAATCAACGATAGTAACAAGAATACGTTGGGTGGTGGAATCTGCGAACAGCAGAGTTAAGCAGTGGAAATCTCTGGATCATGTAATACCCAACACACAAATAGATAATATATATTATGCCCATACCCAGTTCCATTTGCAACGTCTATCGGCCTGCGTTTGTGAGAGACACGTCTACAGATGTATGTATTTAAAAAAATGCACTTAATTGAGAAGAAAACTAATGGTTTACAAGAAGTGTCAATAATGAACAGTGGGATAGAGAGACACACACAAAATGTAGTTGTTACACAAAATATGGTTTGGATATCATAAGAAATTTCAGACATATAATGGTTTATTTAGCTGAATTTCAAACATATACTTCCACGTGAGGTACTCAACTTTAGAGTATAAAATGTTTATTTTAACCATCAGCCCCCATCAGTTACAAAATAATTCTTGAATACTTTCTTCTACGTGAAATGGAGATTATTTGAGCGAAGGACCGTTTTGTATCTAGTGGGGGCTGATGGTTAAACAACACAAAATTTCCTGGAAAAGGTACATTTATTATAAGTAAAATTAAATGTTTACATAAGAAAATTAATTTTTATCTCCAAAACGGTTAGAATATAGTATTTTGGTTTACACTGTAACATACTCGTTATACCAGGGTGTCCCATAAGTTTTCCGCCATACGACAACATGAACTTTTGGCACACCTGCACAGAGTAGTGAGTAACTGCAACACAGCAACCGATATACCACTGTAAGGAGGATTTTGTTCCCTGGTAGATATCCATTAATGGTCGCTTTACTTCACATTGCAGGTGGTCGTCTGATGTGAAATGTGGAGCAGCAAAGAATACTGATTCGTGACCATGAGTTTCAACTGGGACACACACCTCGTGCAGCAGGACAAAACATCTGTGCGGCGAAGGTGGAACGTACAGTAAGTTACGATACAGCAAAGGTGGGGCTCTGAAAATTCAAAGCGAGTGACTATTACTTGTCAGATAAAGAACGTTCAGGGCGACCCCCAACCATCAACACGGAGGCTGTACGCGAAACTGAGGAGGCGAATCCAAGCACCAGCACCCGTAAGTTGGCTGCCGAAGTGGGTTCTTCAAAATCGACTATACAGAGAAAATTGCCAACAGTTGGCAAGGTGTACAGACGGTGGCGAGTTGACCCGCATGATCTCACTCCTGAGCAGGCTCAATACAGAGTGGAAGTGTGCAAGGAACTGTTGAACAATCCCATGGATCAGCGTTTCATTAAACGAATTGTGACGTCAGATGGAAAATGGGTTTATTATAGGAATCCAGACGCCAGTAATCAATGGTTGGACCCGGGCCAGGACGCAGCACCCGTGGTGAAACAAGGACGGTATGAACACAAAGTGGTGCTTAGTGTATGGTGGAATTTATAAGGCACTGTGCACTGGCAACTTGTTCCTCATGGTCGTGGTGTAAACGCTGAGCTGTATTGTGAGCAACTCGAACGCATGTATAAAAAATACCCCCATTCGATCAACCGCAAACGTCTGTTGGTGAAACATGACAATGCTCCACTCCATAGGTCTCGTGTGGCCCAAGAAAAATTCCGTAACATGGTTGGTGTTGAATTGCTACCACATCCTGCGTACCGTCCGGACCTATCACCTTCCGATTACCACTTGTTCCGTTCAATGGGGCACTTCCTTGGCGTAAAACATTCACCAATGAGGATGATGTCCGGCGTGGGATACAAATGTTTTTCGACAAAAAAATGTCTAAAGAGTGGTATGCACAGGGTATTCCCGATTTGGTAGAAAGATGGTTATCCACTGTAGAGCACAATGGTTTATATTTAACATAATAAATTATCTTCTCCATTGTTCCATTACATTTTTCTGTCCTACATTATGCGTGGCGGGGAACTTACGGGACACTCTGGTATTAGTACTTTTCAGACGAAATTTGGACTTAATAGCTTAAGCCATTCTGGAGATATCAAAATTTCTTTTGAAGAACACTATAACAATTAGAATTCGGAAGTGGCCATTTTTGGGCGCACTTTCCATGATAACCGGAAGTGGTATGGACATAGGATTTAGATATTTGGAACTCTTATATGGTCTATATATTACGTGCAAAATTTCATTAAAATCGGTTGACGGGCAGGAGACTGCAGTACTCCTTTTAGCAAACACTGAATAGCATAAGACATATACTATATTACACCCACATACTTTCATCAATAAGCAACTGATTGAAGAAAAAATGAAGAAATGTAGAATGTATTAGTCTTGAGGTTCTTTCAAAATATCTACAAACCATTCTAAACACTCCATCATAATTTTTCAAACGCTAAATATGTGAATGAATGAATATACTATTAAAAGAATGAACACATAACTTCTGCATCATAGCTAGAGAATAACCTAGCAGTGCCTTCGACTATAGAGATTTGAAACATAATTCAAATATCCTTGTGTTTATGCGCTTACTGTTTAGAAATGCATGGGTAAACAAGGGAACGCTTGTTACGCCTAAAACAAACAATAAATATTGTCGCAATTAGTTCAGTGTGTGCGGGATGGAATATTGAAGAGAATTAATTACATATAGCAAACAATAACATATTAGGGCAGACCTTATACAGTTTAATATGAATGGCGCAAATAGCACCTTATCCTCTTTTAACATACTAAACATCTAAACTCAATTAGAAAACTATTGCTACGTATACATATGTATACAGAAATGACAGCAGTATCAGTACAAAAACATACCAATATACTTGAACTGTAGGTAGCACTACTAGACATACTTTAAACTTAAGATTAGGATTGATTACATTACGAATTTCCCAGTCAATAGGTAATCACTGTTGTTAATGATGCGATGCGTGTAAATCTTCTGTAAAGCGATTATCAATGTAAGGCTTAATTATTCAAATATAAATATTAAGGTTGCCAAATTGTATTTATTTATTGCTACAAAAAAGCATGGACATTTTAACTTCTTTATTTAAAACATTCCACTGCTAAACTTCAATTTGGTTAGGTTAAAATGAACAATTTAACCTATTTCAATAAACAGTTACGTTGCACTGTAATATGTGTATACCGAGTCGCTGTAGTTCAGTGCTAGAGCTTTGCCATACAATTCGATCCCAGTGGCCGACTGTCCTGACTGAGGTTTTTCCAGGGTTTTTTCCTCAGCCACACCAGGCAAATGTTGGGATGGCACCTTCGACCGAGACCTTGGCCGACACCATTCCGAGTCCTTTCCCTCCCCCTATCCCGGGCTGAGACTTAGATGCCTAAAGGCCATAAACATAATTAAATTCATTTCAACTGTAATATCTATGCAGCGATTTTATTGTTATAGACAGGATTAAAACACAAAACTCCATTGTATTTACAAAGAATGTTAAATCCCTTTGGTAAAAGTTTAGAAAACCGCCATCATTTCTATAAGACCATACATAAAAGTACTATTTCTAACATCATTTAGCATAGGAATTTATGTACTTCCACATAAAATAATGGTGTCAATTATTGCACGAGGTTTCACGATATGGTAATTTACAGTCTACTCAAAATAGGAATTTTTTGGATTTAGCATGTTTTGGAAATACGTTCTTTTATGTAAGATAGGAGTTCCGAATATGGCCCACCGTAACTTTTTTCATTTTTTCACTAAGAAAGACTATTTATTCCTCCGAATCGACTGAACCATCAAGTTGGGAGACTATTTGGCCAAATGAAAAAATAAATCTGCTTCCTAGAAATGACGTATAAAAATGTAATAAATCGAAAACTAAAATGTTGCCAGTTCCCAATATGGCCCGCTATAGAAAATAAGAGCGCATGGCAAAAGTGATGCGTAATCTTTTGGTTTTACTCATATATGCTACATACTGAGAGATATACATTACAAGCATATGACATTGCAAAACTAGGAATACAGTACTAATACAAAATGCCAAAATTTGTTAAAAACAAATAAAAATACAAGAAGAAAAATTATGAGTAAATAAGAAGAAGTGTAACACAAACGAAGAAGTGTAGAACATCACGTCTCACATGAGGGACAAAGAAATTATCCGTCATCTTTAGCGGTAATTCCAATACACTTTTCATGAACGTATTAGCGTTAATTCACGCAAACATGCATGTCTGAAACCTTGTCTGAATGACAGAGGTAACAAAACCAATCAAGTGCACAAAAATGCTTTCTCTTGTTATGAGGATACGGTGACATCTTGTAGCACAGACGGAAAGCTGCAGAGATCTGGGGATTGGACCATATTTGGTACCCGGGTACACTTACCTTACTACTAATATGTAGATCTGGTGAATATCTACTTCACCTACACGCCCACCATCTTGATACATGACGTGTAACCGTCACCGGAGTTATATTGTTTTCTATGTATTTATTTTATATTATGCTGAAAACGCAAGATCGTTTCCTTGTATTTGTAGGGTTTTATTCTTTCTACGGACCTTAGCACTTGTATGGAGACTCATTCCATGGCAGGAAGATAGCTTCATGTGGTAGCGTTTATTTTGGGAGACGTAAAGATTTAACAGGTGAACGTCGAGGGACTGCAAATAGAGAATATGTCGATCAGCTCCGCAAAATTTGGAGCTTTGGAGTAAAACTTCCGAAATTATTTACTAGGTTAAAAGTAAACAAAGAAAAGAATGGAAAATAATAGTTTGCAGACTAAGTAGAACATGAATGAATATGCTACTTAAAAGCTAATCTCATTCGTAAATGCTCGTATATTTGCTTCATACCTAAAAGTGGATTAATGAATACGTATCACTCTCGGAATTATTATTACAAGCAAAAATCACATAATTAAAAGGAAGAGTGATAAGTGTTTTATATGAGCAGCCCAGAAGCCATGGGATACAAGTGATATAGACGAATTTTTAAAAAGTTCTAAATAATCCTTTATATATAATCAGAAATATATGTAACACAATTTTTTTATATTTTGCACATGGACGCATAACGGTTCAATGTTCCCTTGCACGAAAAATAAGTTTTGTTGCCCATACACTTCAGGATCTATCAGTAAAAGATTACCTCTTTTTTTATTCGTCAATACCACTAGCATCCGTTAGCTTTTAGAGTCGACATATACAGTATGTGCTCAAGGAATTAATTTAATTCTACCACGTATTAGTTTCAATATTTACAATTTCTTAATTGGCATACACAGTCATAAGAAACCTTGTGAGTACGAAGATTGCTCTACTTTTTTTTAAAATTTCGCTAAAAATCAAAATATATTTTTAACTAGAGGCTGAGTACTGGAGAGTCCGTTCTGAATAACAAGAAAGCACTGGTATCTGTAATCCTAAATGCTCTATCCAAAGTTCTATAAATTCAATAATAGTTTTGTTTTATTTCACTTCGACTACTGACGAGAATGCACGACTTGAGCCTGCAATCTCTCTCTTTGGCGTAAAACTTCTACGCCTTAAGTTTACAACATATTACTTGTTTAATTATAGACACTGCTTTTATACAATCTTATTATCTTAATAGTAGTCTATGTAATAATAGTAGCTTCTATGAATGAATTTAAATTACAAATCACACCCATATTTGTGTGTTTGTGTGAGTGTGTGTGTGTGTACATACCCACATACACGCACATAGATATATAAAAGAATTTAACAAAACTAGATATGATCTATCAGGGTATATGTGGAGTTTTCGATAGCGCGTGAGACTTCGATTCTGAAGTTTTTCTTTGAATTCCAACTTTAGCAATCACTTTTTCTCCACAACAAATTAAAGCTTGAAACATACAGTAATTCAGATTTATCTCCTGAAAGAGTGTTGAGCTTAGACGAGATAGAGAAGTGGGGACGATATGGATGTTTAAAAAGGTGTATTTCAATCTCGATATTTATGTAATATTGAGGTCGTATAGTTAAAATTTATACTTTCAATTTTGTTTCTAGTTACTTCTCTCCCCTTTTCATCTTGCAACATTTTGTATCTTCTCCAACTTCCTCCTAATAGGCACCTCTAGCTGCTACATTACAACAGTTTATTATAAGAAACGAATAAAGAACTCAATGCACAAAGTACAATATTACACTGCACAATACTTAACAAATAGAAATGAATAAATCCTAACATGAATTGGAGCTGAAAATTTACAAAAGCGAGTACTTTAAAAAAAATGTGAATACCAAGGTTATAGAGTGTGTATATGCACGAACACGTTGTACGTGATCTGAGCACACTAAACTCATAATAGACGATTTCCAATATATTTAGCAAAGTACAAACATATTTTTAATACGTCACCTCATATATTTCAATGTTGTATTCTGTGCCTCACACAATGACTTTCCTTCTATTACTAATAGATAGGATATAAAATATCCAATGGGACATAGCATCATGTAAAAACACAACATTACTTTATATTAGTCTGGAACCACTATTGACCCATTAGGATCTATTAGCAACTTCTATCTATGTATACAAATTAACTTCTAACAGAGTGCTTTAATTTACTGAATAATTTATTTTTTGTCGAAAAATGTTTATTTTATTTACTATTGCAGTAAGACGATTTAGATGCAAATGGAATCGGATGTTTATCTTAAAATTGAAATTGAATCTGATGTTTATATGAACTATTTTAACTTGTCTTGGTAAAAATATTCACCTGACAAATATGTGCACATATTTAATAATTGAACGCATTACATATACAGTTAATCGATGATTTGATTTGATACCTCTCTCTCGTCTCACCTCTCTCTCTCTCTCTTTGTGTGTGTGCACTTTTCCTTAAATTGTGTTACCTAATTTAACTCTAAAACGTTCAATTAACTTATCACTTTACGTCGATTAACCCCACCGTATTCCACGGAAGGAAACGGAATATCTAAACATGCTATTTAACATGCGAACTCTCGTAGATAGATCATTGATGTTTCACATAACTGGTAAATTTTCCATCTCGATTTGTTCAGCGTTGCGCAAGTAATCACGTTAATATACATATATTTACATACATATACATATACAGCACTGAAATGTATTTCTTCTTTTTTAAAAAAATAAGATGAATGAAACTATGACTGCATTAAGATACAATTAAAATATGCAACACAGAAAAAAATCTTATGTAAATGAGTAAGAAACTAAAGTAATACCAAATGAAATTTGTACTCTTTAAAAATATTATTTTCCTTGTAAGTAGGTTAATACACTATCTACCAAAAACTATTTCGTCACCCTGAGACTAATTGATTAGCTTGTTTTGGCCGTCGTGTGACCAGAACAGTGTCTAATGTCTTTCAGTAAGCAAGAAAAATAGTTGTGAAGGGCAAGCGCATGAAACAATGCTGTCGGACTTTGATAAGGATGTAATCGTGAATGTCAACCCAGTGGGTTGTCCAGCTGGGTAATAGAGGCTAAGTTAAACAGGCGCCAATCAACCATGGCATTCGTCCTGCGTACGTGAGAGGTCGAGGGACATTCTAGAAACACCTAAAGTTTCGGCTGACAGAAAATGTGGACCAACAGAGATCGTAGAAGCATGAAACGTGAAATTGTCAAAAGACCAGAGACACCTGATGGACACCATTAGTTAGTAGTTTTAAACAGCAACAAGGGCATCCATTCCTATTAGAACATTGCGACAGAGGACCACCACCTTAGATATTCAGGTAGAGCGGATGTGTATAAGCCCTATATCACAAAAACCAGGAAGATTTGGAGGTTTAAGTGATGTTTTGACTATTGTAACTGAACACTGAAGCGGTGGAAATCGGTTCTTCAGAGTTCACAGTGTTTAGCTCCGGTACATGTGTATCAATATGGCACACTGTTGAAAAGATAATGTACACGTTGCTAGGAACTCTCAGTAAAATTCCGCAGAAGATTTCGTATTTCATGTTGTTTCATTGACAGCAAGGAAAATCACAGAGACTTTTCATATGCTGAGTTGGATAGATTCAATTGTCAGTTCTACACACGCGCAGAGAGAGAAAACGGTTTCTTATCGTAGCACGGAATACAATTCTAATCAAGTAGTTGCTGCTGCCATCCTGATTACTTCTCATTTAAAACAGAATATTAATATTCTCAGTGATATACATTGGCGTGGCACGATATTTCGACATTTAAAGCTATTCTGTCTCTTCTTAATCTGACGTCATCCTTGTGTTGTTTAAGTCTCTCCTGTAATTTCTTTCTTGTCTCTTCTATATACACTGCATCACAGTATATATATTTGTGGCTTATTTATTTAAATTTATTTGTATATTTTACATTTATTATTTAATTATTTATTTCTAACGCATCTATATCTAAAATACTTTTCCTTGATAAGTTGTTTCATGTCGCAAGTTTGTTATATCGCTTTAGTTGTCTAGGGTGTGTGGCCTGTGAGCGAAGGACTGTGATTGGTTAAAATCTGTTTACTTTTGGAAAGTAAACGAATTGTGGGATGTGATTGGCTCATGACCTAGAAAGGATTTCTTGGCCTTCTGGTGCTTGTTAAGAGATGTTTATTAATGTGTAGTCTGAGGAAGATGTTGTTAGAACATTGAAACTATAACACTTACTCTGTCGTTTTTTTCAATAAAGTTAAGTGTGATAGTCTTGTCAGCCTGTTTAAATTCTTATCTACATTTTTATGACAGATATAATTAAAATAAAAGTTCTTTTAGGTTTGATATAGCCACATATTATGGAAAACTTCTTCATTGCATTTTTTGCAGGAACGTCTTTTATTTTTTTTATTTTTTATTTTTTTGTCTGGAGACTGTTTAAAGCTAATGCTACTAGAAATAATGTCCTGGAACTAATGAGGTTGGAAACGGAATCAAGAATGCTTCCACTTGATATATATATAGTATATGTCACTTTAATAGAAGAAATAGAATTAAATTGAAATATTAATTTCGCTATGTTTTCAGGGGAAATTGCAACACGGTTTACTAAGAACATATTTATGTAAAGATTAATACATGGTTTACTTTTCCTTTGAGTAGAGAACTAACTCCTGAAACAGAAATCACTTTAGAATAAACAGAAAGAAAACATGGAGCTTCAAAATTTTGCGCAGTAACTCATACGTAGATAGTGTTGAGAGTGTCAGCTTTTTCGATGTTTCCTCAACTTAAAAATGTTGATTCAGCCAAATTCGGTTGAATAAGTCGTTAGAAATGCGCACATTTAACGGTTTCTGCAAACTTACATCAATGTTGTGGTACTGAAGTTTTTTAAAACTGTAATGGATTTCCTTACGTATATTGCAATTGATAAATTATGTACATGTTTGTATTACTCTCTAGTATGCTTGGGTGAAACGTAGATATCTTGAGAAAACTGTGACAGACAAACGCACTCACAATCAGAAACACATTTGAAAAACACTTATCATGATACATCTCTACCTTAATCCCCATCCTCAGCCGTTAAACAGATATTCTCAGTAGCTTATACTCTTCCTCCCTCAGTAGTGGTTTAGCGAATCGCATTGTAAGAAAGTAGTCCCTGCTTTACTCCTCGCTAGGAACATTAGGGATTCGAAGTTCCCTATGAAGTTTAAGTTAACTCCTTAAGATGTCATCTACACCCTATTAAGACAATAGTGAACCGTGGAAATAGTGTTTGGGTCACGTTAACTAAATTATTAGAGCACTCACCTTTTGCGTTAGGCGTCGTCGGTTCGGTCCATCATGCCATGTGGGCTTTTTTCGTTGACAAACGCCATGCGCGTGGGTTTTCTCGGGGGTTCCCCGTTTCCTTTCACTTTTTTCAATCCACCAATTTATCTCAACATTCATCCGGCATGAGCCTAACTTGCTTAAAGATCTTGACGCTAACATTCAATGCATTTACAAGATATAAGGAACAGATCAATTACTGCAAGTGCAGTCCTGGAGCAAGCTTGTACATATAGATTATATTCAGATGTTAATAATTTTCTTTGAATCATGGCCTAGTTTTTTTTCTGATTAGATTGAGTACCACTTGAAAGAATAAACAACACTGAGTTAACGGCTTTGAACATAACGAACTAGTAAAACGTGCTTGACACTGGTTGTTCAAAGTCTCCGAGAACATTCCTGATATTCTTTGCTATGTACTTTCTGGTAATATGGTACTCTAATTTCTGTAAAAAAAATGTTACGGTGTATATTTATCTTCTTGCGTTTATATAGTATTAGTAAAGGCCAATTGAGCATCTCGCAACTCATTTTGTTGGATATAAAAGACTCTCATTTGTAAGTTCGCCTACGTTTATAGGCAACCAACATACGTACAATGTATTTGCAGTTGCAGGAGTGCCAGGGGCATGAGCTCCAAACACAATCGAAACGTCTTAAACCGAATAGAATTATGTTTTCCATTTTTCTCTTTAATTAATTAATTAAATCATTAATTTTTTGAAAACACCAAGTTGAAATTTTTGGATCAGGGACAAAAAGGTGGCTGCCTATGAGAATTTGAATTTGGTTCTAAAACCACCTTGAACATAAACATTTTCCGTAATAAATTTCTTAATATGTCAGAAAGTAGGTAAAAAAAGACTGTAATTTCCTAAATTGTTGTTTGTCTGATAATAATGTTCTGAAACAACATTCCAAACAAATTTAGATCCCAATATAAAGTGCCATTTTAAATGAAAATTTCCATTTTAAAACATACATGCATATGGAGTTTGGACACATGGGTCTTCTGTAATACTTTTCTCCGTTCTGACACATACCTTATATACAAACAGACGAAACTACTGTGATCATTCTGTGCAATTAGAAATAAGTTATTTTGTTTTTTAGTCCCTGCAAGAAGTGACATGACTATTCTGTATGTTTCTTACACATTTTGTACTGAGCGTAGTGCTGTAATATTTTCTTTACAAGTTCTAGACAAAAACAAAAAATCGCATAGTTCAAAGTGTGTTAATTGTAAAAATTCCATTAGGTCAACAAAACGAGACAAAAATTAAAATAAAGTCACTACAATGACGCAATCAGCACGACGAATAAAAACAAATGTAAAGAAAATTAAAAATCTCAAAAGCAAATTAACTGCTGCACTATCAAGGAAATGTACATGTTTAACTAAAATTTGAGTGTTTGAACAGTGGAAAACAAATATTAGCGTATGTCGTAAGAGATGCCATTTATATTAAGGGAACTTATTGAAGCAAAAGCACTGTATATAAATAGTAGTTAACGAGAAAATATATAAATAACGAGAAAATATTTTTAAAAAGTTATGATCCAAGCAAACGTTTTAACGAGTTTGTTTATCTTCTTCTTCTTCTGTTGTCGTACATACAACCTGTGTCAATAAAACCTCTTTCCCTCTTTTTATTGTTTGTTTGTCAGGTAGGTATTCTATAGTTTTATATACTAGGATATATCTTAGAACTTTTAATTATCACCTATATATAATTGTACTAGTTCCACAAAGCAACTTCCATTTTAATACTCAATCTTTATGTAATTCGTGTCACGAATATAATTTACTAATTATTTTCTTTTTTTTTCAGAAGCCATAAGCAGTATGGAATCCAGCAGTGGATAAATGTGAGCCTTAAATTGTTACAATGTTTCTTCAGTTCAAAGGAAAGAATGACAACATGGAAGCAAATAAATTTGAGGTTACAAGTTCAGTCCAACTGTTGCTGTATGCTCAACTTACTTAATACTTAATGATTTCCTTCTGATCAAGAAAGTATTATGCGCTAGGCGTTTTGGCACCTCTGATAACATTATTGAACAAGCAGGACACAGGTTTCGTGCTCAATCTGTTGACTTCTAAGTTGTTGCGAGAGATCAAAGAGGGGTGAAAGAAGTGTATGAATCTGAGTAGAGGCTGCACAGAGCAGGACCAATCCGATCATGCTTTATTTTCATCCCTCAGTTAATTTGTTATTGCAGATATTTAGAACTTCATGATAACACATTCTATGGGACTAACTGTCATTGTTGGTCTGTTGGCTAAGTTTAGTCACTTCATTTTTGTATCTGTATGCTATTTAGAATGTACTAGGGGGAGGTATATACATGACACAAATGTGAAGTAATGCCTCTGATTTTATAGTTCATCAAAAGATCGCAGCATTGACGATCTTCAAGAACTCAAGTGATCATTTTCTCTCATTTTGTAAGACTATAGATTTTGAAAGGGTTGTGTGTAATGAATGTTCGTCGGTACGGCTTGAGCAACGTATTGTGACTTAATTTCTAACTTGAAGCATTCCTCTCTACCTAAAACTCACCAACACATAAAAAATATTTATTTATGGGGACATCGAGTCTGCAATCGGTATGAATCTAGGGGAAATTTGAAAAGGTCTAGGAGGAATTATCTGAAGTCACAAAATGATCTTTCAAAAATGTATTTATTGTTTAAGGAAATGGGCGGTGAAGAGCGGCTGTTATGTAGAAAAATAAATATAGCAAATAAATCAGTAACTAGCAAATAATTTTTTATTGAATTTTTAATTTTGACTCGATAAATTTCAGTATCAGAATTATTCCTTTTCCTTCAACAATTGCATATGTATATTTGTAAATGTGTGTTACATTATATGCTCCAGTGAAAGCAAACAAAAGATAATAATTTAGAGGTCTGAGCCATACATGCCAATAATAAATAAACAATCTAGATTCAAATGGTCATTCAGGTTTTGGATATTACCTTTTACAGAACATGTATCATATATTATGATTCTTGTCAGAGTCTAGTGTCGCAGGGGAAGAAGAAACTTTAACCTATTTCCTTTCCTTGTAGTGATGGAATCCCGCTTAACAATATCGAAGAGCTAAGGACAACTGCTAAAATGGGTATACTGAGTAACGGAAACAGAACAATCTTTACCTTTTTCTTCGTCATGTTGGAACGTTACTTGAACCTCATAACAGAGCACCTTTGTGCATCAATATGATCGCCCAGCCTGTAGTAGCAGTGATCGAATTTCTTGAAGCAAATTTCATCCATCGATTGTAAGAAGTGAACTGGGAATTCACCACAGCACAATCCGGTAGAATATTTCGGGAATGTTTGGAATATTTCGGGATAAACGTTTTCCAGAGTGGAAACTGCAATTTGGATTTCGAAGCTACCGGTCGTCTTTAGTGGATGACACACAACTAAGACAACTCCATGTCATCATCACGTCAAACAATATCCAGAGGTGAACTATTGTGGGATAATACACGGATAAAAAAGCATTGTTGGCATTAGCTATGGTAGTGTCAATATAATACTGCACGAAAGGCTGCATTATCGTAAGGATTACGCCTTGTGGGCCCAATAAAACTGACCGAGGAACAGAAAGCTTCACGCGTGTGATTTTGTGAGAAGGTTCTCAACGGCTACTGATTAGAGTGCGACGAGTTTCTAGCCCGTATTACGACAGGGGACTAAAACGCATTTCATCATTATGAACTTGAAACAGTGTACGAGATTCGCCTGTTGCTAGTCGAATTTTGTGACAAGAAATTCAACGTTGGTCGCTAAACATCTTTATTTAGTCACTATTTTGTTTATTCATGACCTTTTCAAAGAATGACTTTAATGGAAACATTAAAAGACAAAAGGTTCTTATCATCTGGCATACGTAAGTTGGTGAGATGCTCATTCTACGAAGCCCGAACGTAATTTGTGCAACTAGTCAAAACATACATAACATTCAAAATCGTTTGCCTGTGACTAGCGTTGACGACTTATTGCTAGTCAAGAAGAATAGCTCCAACCTAAAGCATTTTCAGTGCTGCAAATGCAATGAATTTGTGGTGGTCGGATATTGCGATGGGGCACATTAGAAGATCAAAATTTGAAAATAAAGTACCGCGATGGCTCAACGGTTAAAGTGCTCACCTCTGATGCTTGGGTTCATTGGTTCAAACCCTGCTTGTACTATGTGGGCTTTGTGGTGAACAAACACCGTGTGCGTGGATTTTCTCGCGGTTCTCTCCTTTCCTCCCACTTTCTTCATTCCACCAATCATCCCATCATCATCTATCCGGCCTGAGCAAAAGTTACTTAAAAGCATTAAAAATTAAATTTAAAAAAAAAATAAAAAATAAAAAATAACAGGTAGTAACTTTTGAACAGTAGCAGAAATGCCATTATTTGTAAACACATTTGGGCCTAATTTAAAATTTAACATTTTAGCTTTATCATCAAGTATTCTTATTAAAGGTGACTTATTTAGTAATTCCTTAGTCGTGACTCTGTTGCAACTAACACTGCTTTAAACATCATTATGTTGCCGACATATTGTATTTGATACTGTTAAACTCATCACGATATATCAAAACTCATGTTTAAAGCTACTTTTCTTAATCCAAAGAGCACGCTAAGGTGATTTCTCTATTATTAGCTGATATGTCTTTTGTAAGCATTAATATAAGCATTTATAATATGTGTTACTAAATTATTTAACACACAATATTAACATATCCATATTTTTCCCCCTTTTGTAACCTTAGTAAACAAATGGCTATTTAGCATTCGCGTTTGGCGATCAAAACCAAATAGTCCAGTAAAGATAGGGTTGAGAAAGGAACAAATTAGTAACAAGCTGAAAATTGGTATAGAAGTAGGGGAATGTGTCAGGAACAACATACTTTTCCCCTAAAATCCCACTGTAGCTTTTCCCGCAATTTTGAAAAATTGCCGCCATTTTTAGAGGACGGCAGGGAATTTATGGAAATCGTCACCCTTCAAGTTTATGCATCTAGTCACCGTTCTAATCATCACAAGGCCATGAATCATATATGGTTGGAAAGCTTGAAAGACAGAGAATCTAAATAAATAACATATATGCCCATCGTGCCCAATTTGTAGAAGAAGAAGAAAGCAGAAATGTTTGATAAAAAAGGTATATTTTCAGAAATCGTGGGAAGTTTGCAACACTATCAGTTATTGTACATCAACAAAACCACACCAACTGATGTATTTGATATTTATCTCAAACACAGCCAACAATGACACTGATCGGTGCAATACAAGCCGAGAAAAAAAGCGATAACCAATATTACTTTCTGAGCTTTCTGTACAAAAGTGCATAAGGTGACATTCACTTTCACGACTCTAATCACCTTCTGTTATTACACAGGACCAAGAGTTATATATCGTTGGAAATCTTAAGAAATGTAAATTGGAGCGAGGTAACACTTATGCTAATCCAGCCCAATCTGTGGAAGAAGAGTAAAACCCAAAATTTCGGGACAAAACGTGAATTTTTTTATGAATTGTTTAAAATTTGCAACACTGACAAGTATCGTATGTCAACAAAACTCCACCAACGTTTTCAATATCATAATTATTAATTTACTTTAAAAATAGCGTACATTTTTCCCAATGGAGTAAGTTTTGTGATACATAGTTTGTTTACACCACGTAAATCTAGCATAAAAATAATTTCTTGACAGTATTAGAAAGTAGCAGAAATTGGTAGTCCCCTTTGCATGGGAGAACCACAATTCACACACTTAAAATCACTCTCAGCTACACTAGTCATTTGAATGTAATTTTCTGTTTGAATGTCTTGTTTATGACTTGTATGTAGTTTTCCTAGAAGTATTTTTCAAATCAAATTTAATGTTTGCATTAGACGTACGCATTTTAAGAACGTTTTTGTAACTAGTCCATTCAGACTTATTTCATTAGAAATCAATCAGACTGTCATTGTCTCCTTCATACTCGTGGTTTTCATCATTTAGTTGTGCATTCATACATCCAATTGCTCGACACTGACAACATAAATTAGAGCACACAATTCCTGCTTTCCGACAACCGCATAGCCCTGATTACAGTTACAGGATATTAAATGCATAACATTACACGGAGCAGGTTCCTTGGTCATTCTTACTGGTACAAAAATATATCCAATGTTTTCCATCCATATTCAGTCAGTTGCATTTCATTTCCACGCCACAATTGAACCTGATGATACTCTCTTAAGATATGATGTTTCGTAGCATCCTTGGTAGGTGGCAATGCTGCTAATTGCATTTCGTTCTGAATGGGGCAGCGACTTACTGCACGGATGTAGGAATGATACCGGAATTCATACAATGAGATTACTTTTGCTGGACAATCGTAGAGCCTTAATAGAAATGGTGTGCTAGCTTCAAACAGAGATTGTACAGAAGCATTATCATGGCTGAAAACTTCAAGTGATCGGCATAAGTCTTCCCGTTTTTTGAAGTAATCGCAATGCCTTTTTCTTTCCCTGTCGATACATACCACATGCTGTGTGGCATCCAGTTAAAGCATGGTAACTGAGCAAAGCAGTTAGCACATTTGCCCATGTATCTTCCAACATCTTAGTACTGAATTCTTTTGTCACTTCTTTTGTCACGTCCTGGCTTTCGAAATGTGATGTCGTGCTGATGATTACCCTGCGCAAGCAAAAGGATTAAAATGTCTACATCCTCGCCAATTACTACGACGTGCCCACAAGGATTTAAAGGTTTGGCTACTGCTGTTTTAGCGATAAGTGCGTCAACATCACTTCTTGCTTGCTGGTTTTGAATTCCATCTTATGTTAAATGAGCCATCAACTCACAGATGAAACAATCCTTATTTTTGGCATTACCCAAGAATTTATCTTTCGTGGTTGATAATACGGTTTCATTTGTGAATAACACCAAAGCTGAGTGAACGTTTGATTTGCGTAGTTCCCGCTCAGCGTCTTTTGTACAGTTTTCAGTACAATACCCATAAAAAATAATTGTTGTTTTCGTACCAAAGTTTGTGAGTACATAGGATACATACGACTTGTACACGTCAAGGTATGTTCCATGTTGCGGCCAAACAACATAATATACAAGCCAGTCCCCATCCATAACGTACTCAGAAGTAAAGTACCCGAAGTGAGGACTCGAGTTGCCTCATCCAAGTAGCCGGTTTTGTAAAACGCAAACCTCATCATGTTGCGAAATCGTGAGGCGCTGAATTGGAAGAGAGTGAAGGACTGCATTCGTAAAATGTTATGCCGATGCCAGAGATTAATTTCCGAGGAAGCGATAACTGTGTCAGTAATGAACCTGATAACTGATTTATATGGACGGAAGAAGTAAACATCAAATGGTTAGATGAAACCAGTGCAACCACCAGGAATTAAACGTTTGAACAGTGTTATATGATTAGGGCATAATTCATTTGATACGTTATCATCCTTATTTGCACTCCATGAATCCAGCAAAA